>JARJDW010011459.1:0-13103 GCA_030264715.1 Adinopsis sp. GC000173
TTTCTTCATCGTATATAATTCATCAAATCTAATTAATTATTGATGATAAAGTTAATTCAATTAAAATGAAAGCATTAACAATATTTTTTTCTCTACAGAAAAGTGCAAAGTTGCAATGTATTCGTTGGAATTTTTATAGAAACGCTCCCTAGTTCCTACATTCTATATCTTCAATTAGCAGAAAAATAAAATTGATTTTCTAGGTAGCGTTTTCGCAGTAAAAATATTTGCGGAAACTTTTAGTGTATATACTTTACATACTCCACTTACACAAATGCATTTTCTTACTCGCAACATTGCATTAGTTAATTAATTCAATAAAATACTGTGTACGTAGGTGCATATGCGCAAATTTAATTAAAAGAAAAGCATTTAGTATTTTATTGATATTTGCTAGACTAGACAAACATTTTTTTTGCTTTAGATTTCAAAAAACCAATTTGTCGTTTGTAAATGTAAAGCTTAGATTTAATTGTAGTGTACACAGTATGACTAACTATGACTATTTCATAAATGTAATGGTGTCACGCAATTGCAAATTAACACATTTAACGTTAACAATATTTTCACTGTTTGCTGCAACAGAATGGAGTATTTGTGCGAAATAGTTCTAATTTATATTCATGGTAATTTCGCTAATGCTCCGCCATTCTTCAAACAAATATGAAACATTAACTTCACATTTAGGAAACTATAGTGCGGTGCCAAATTTATTTGACAGCGAGTTGAATGTGCCAGACAAATTTTAATGATTCATCGTTCATGTTCTTAACTGGATATCAACTTGTCTTATAAATTTGCCGTTGAAAATTTATAACTTAAAGATTTTCAGCAAAACTGCTAAATAAATAAGAATAGTTTTTAGTTGGTTTCATTCGATGAAATATATATTTGTCTAAAATTTCATTAATTTAACTTGCAAACAAATATTTGTCTTATACTGCTGTGTCCAAAAAGTAACACCAATTTTTAATTTCAATAGCGCAGGTAAATCGCACATCATTAAAATTTGTTTTTTTTTACTTTGTAAGCATTGTAATGAACGTCTGTAACAACTTCAAAGTCAAAACATTTATTATTTTTTGTTTAAGGCGCATTTTATAAGGCGTTAAAAGTGCATGCTGCAATTATGTTTCAACTCTTTTATCGTTCCAAAACAGTTTTTCCATAGTGGTCTTTTAAGATTCTAAGACAGTCATAAGTAATACGGTATTAAATAAGACGAATTCGGTAGTTGTGGATCGATATGCACAGGATTTTTGGTGATTAAGTCACTAAGAATGAGTACATTGTGAGAAGTGCATTGTCAACGTTATGGCATTATAGTCAATAATTTCCAGGTTTTAGGCTCAAAATATCTTCCGAAATGATATTGGCACTCTTTCGACATACCAACAGGTCCCGAACAGACATATTTAGAAAGTCAAACACAATTTCTTTGGTTTTATTAAGGTCGGCAAGGGTTGATGCTCGTTTGAAGCGTTCTTCGTCTTCAAACCCTTTTCGACTTTATTTTAACTGATAAAATATTAGTGACAACAAATATGTTTATCAGTGTATTATGAAACTTGAGATTTTCACCTACATACAAAACTTTTAACACAAAAATGTTATTAGCTACTTGAAAATGTTGTTTGCCAGTAAATGTAAACAACATCATCTTGAAACTCACAAAATTAAAGTAATTATGAGCCAGCTTATTAACGCAGTGATAACCCCTTAGACCTTGCCAAACATTTTAATATTAATATCGTTAATTAACCCAAAAATGTAGCAGTATACACATATTTGTTTATTATTAACGTGCATATTGCACCTGGTTGTTAATTATTATTACAATCCAATTTCATTGTTGAATAATTTTCACCCCGGAAAAATAGTAAAAAACACGCATTTCGACCCCATTACAAAACGATTAATTCATTCAATAATGGTACATACACATACAAACATTTCGGTTCGATGGCACACGGTACAAAAGTGTGCCATATGTGTGGCTGTTCGCTCTCCTACACGTATCAGCTGGAAATTGACGTCATTGTGAATTTGAAAAAAAGGAGCCCACAATGTGTTTGCGTTGTAGTTGTTGTATTGTGGTGTGTGTTAAATTCCATCCGCATACAATAATTCAATATATACAAAAGATTTGTTGCTGCTGTTCAATAATAGCGCACCCTAAAAAATTGCTAGATGGTAGAATTTAATGTGTAAACATATGCGCGACGCTCCATTTACCTACGGTTTGATCAAATAATAATGCAAAATATTTGAAAAATTACGATAAGGTTAATTTAGAAAAGTGTTATGAGAATGTCCTTACATAAACAGATGTAGGTATTAAATCGAATTATGAATAATACTTGCAATTTTTAAAATGTGTTTTTGCAAGGGGAGCGATTTATTTAATCTTTCATGCATTAGAGACAGGGTCAAAAAGTGGCTTACTGACTACCTGCAAATTATAGATAAAAAATGCTTTTCAGAGTTTTAAAAATTGAAAATTTCAAAAAACAGCATTAAGTAGGTTCAGTTGCGCAACTCTAACTGAACTTTAAGTATTTTTCATAGCTTCAAATAGCTAAAATCAGGTAAATATGACAAGCCTTATGCAATTGAGATAACCTCTGTTCAATTTGAAGTTTGCGCGACTGTTCATTGAATTTTAAGTAATTTTATAATGAAAAACAATTTTTAAATATTACCTAACACTGATTTCAAGAATTACGCAAAAAATGTGATAATTTCTGTTTCTTTAATAGAATCGATCAAAGTATAGATAATAAATGCTTCTCAAGGTTTTTAAAATTAAAAATTTCAAAATCCTAGTCAAGTTTTTTAAATAATTTTAACACTGATTTTAAGATAAGAATCAAGGAGCACTCGAAAAAAAATTATAATTCGATCAAATAATACATAAAAAATGCTTTTCAGCGCTTTAAAAATTATAACAAAAATTCAAAAAGTCAAAATCCGCATCAAGTTTTAAATAATTTTATAATAAAATACAATTCATAAAGTATACCAAGCACTAACTTTAAAATAAGAATCAAGAAGCACTCGAAAATATATTATAATTGCTCTTTCTTTAATACAATCGATCTTCTTTGTAATTTTCGCATACTTTTAACAATTTCTTTGTATTTAATTTAAAAAAATGTATAACAAAATTACCTCTGTGAAATAGGTGAACCATAAACATTTGCTGCTTCAATAATTTTTGTTTCTAACAATGTAAGTACATATTATATTTTTTTTTTCGTATTTTTGTAGATATTAATGTGAATAAATAAATAAATATTTACTTACAAGTCTAGAAAAACAACCGCTTTTTTGAAATCCAATTGAACACGTTTAAATTCAAGCGAAAAAAAAGTAATTCGATTAACCCTTATATAGGTATAGAGAAAAAAGAAGAGATTTGTTATTGTTGTGCGCCCTCGAAATTTGCTACAGAAAATTGAATACAAACATACGCATGATTTACATAAAATAAAAACAAATTTATTGTAGCGCCTATCCTTGCTTGCTTTGTAAATAGATAAAGAGCTTTAACGTAAGCGCATATATAAAAAAAAACTAGAGGAGCAAGTTAAAATAACTTTTCTAGAAGAATGCATGGAATCTTTATTTTTACGGTGTTTGTTTGTGTGTGTGTACAAACTACCCTAACCATAAATGGTGTGTTGATTTCTTGTGCATGCGTTTTTGGCGGTAAAGCGCGTCTATAGCAAACCATTAAACGATTACAAGTGGCCACATGTTAAAAAGATGGTCGAGATTTATGGATGGGCGTGAAGATTTGCAAGCATCTGGAGACGATCGATGATTGTTTAGGAGGGAATATTCAATATATCTTTGGAAAAAACGAGCGCTTCGGTTTTCGTTTGTTAACGCCGTGCACCGACAAGATGCAGCATGACATTTTAATGAAGGGTTATCCGGTTCTGTTTAATATTCCAACTAATTAAGGCATTTCTTAATATGATATACTATTTACATAAATTTGAAATGATTAAAAAATCATATTATTACAAAACTATAATTAGAGTGGTAAAAGTAACACCTATCTGAAAGACTATAAAATTTAATGCTTCGAATGGAGATTTCTAAAAGGATTTTAGTTTTATTTATGTGCGACTGGAAATTAAATTTAAAATATGATTATAGAAATATATATTTTTTGTTTTGCATATTGAGTAATATTTATACTATAATTTGCCACTTCATCGACATTAATTTGCAATTAATAGAGAACTTTATTTACGATTCATTTTGAATCACAATGTCTATTAAATGTTTGCAATCTAGCTAATTATATTTTCAACTATTTTTTAACAAATTTTTCAAGGACAAATCATGATATTTAACAAACTTCAACATTAAATCGTATTTTTAGAAATGATCTATAAATTTTTATGCAAAAAGAATAGTTTAACGAGCTTTGATGAAAAACGAGTAAAATTGTCTAAAAAACGAGAAAAACTTTGAAAAAATAGGAATCTTCAAATTTAGGTATAGCTTAAGTTTGAAATTTTTTGTTTGCGCATTAATTAAAAATTACAATTTGTCTGGTAATCAATTTTAATTTACAATTAACAAAGAATTGTATTTACTATAAATTAATGACAATGCCTATCAAATTTTTGCAATCTTGCTAATCATTTTTCGTTATTTTTAACAGATTTTAAGTTTAAATCGTATTTTTACAAGGAATTTCTAAATTTTTGTGCAAAAAGAGAGTATATGTTTAACGATTTTTGATGAAAAGCGAGTAAAATGGAAATTAAGTTTGTAATTTTTTGTTTGCGTATTTAATAATATTTACAATTTGCCTGCTAATCAATTTTAATTTGCAATTAATAGAAAATTGTAACTAATTACGATAAATTTTGAATTACAATAGCAATCAAATTTATGCAAACCGGCTAGAATTATAATTATGCAAATACTACAAATTACCGTGATTAATATACAATTAGTTGTGATATTATTGTTATTGCACACTTATAATATTTTCTTTAAATACGATTATGATTATTAAATATTTACTAGTCGGTAGCTGTAAATTATAATAACAACTAATAAACCGGCGATGTATTGCTGCATGTTGGTGCATCTATTTAAAAGGTGTTTATACAATATAAACGTGCTATTTATTATAAATTTATTACATATAAACTATATCTATAGCATGTATTTTACATGTATACACTGTTATACTATTCAAGCTGTTGCGAAATAACTCTAAGACAATATAAAAGGAAGGTATTTAAAGTATTCGAGAATTTCATAAAACGTTATATTGAAATCTTAAATTCATTTTAAGCGTAATCTAGAATATCATCTCGGTTTTTATATTACAATACACATACTATACTTATAATATCACAAGCGGATTTTCATTCATAATATGTAATATATTACGCTTGTTATAGCGGTTTAGTTTCCCAAATTGTGCTTTCAGCATGCAAATCATAAAAGTTAAGTTTCGTTTTATTGCTATGTCTAAAAGTATATGCGGCATTATGCATCTTTTTCGGAGTGTATTATTATTAAGAAGTTTCGTTTTAATGTAAACTTTTAGAGTTACAACTGAAAACTAGAAGTATACAATTACAACTTTAAAAGAGAGACATCAACTGAATATTAGTGTGTGCACTTAGCGAGTCCATAAATAAAAGACAAGTCAATTTGAAAGTGTGCTTAAAGTCAATCATATACTGGCTTTTGAATATTTAACCGCCGCCATACAGAGAAAAACAATTGAATAATGAATATTTGATTTATCGCCAAATCTGCAGAATTTGCCTGACAAGCCATTTACGGATTAAAAATGCACGAGGAAATCTTTTCGAGTCAATCATAACAGTACCTTTTATAAACTACATGTTTAGATCTCGTACTTCTTTGAAGTTAAATTTACATACAATATATGTAAAATTTGATAATAATAGAAAGCGGGATAATAATATGAAATTAATTAAAAACAATAAGCAATTTATGCCACTATTAATTTCCATTAAACATATTCCAATCAATAAGATGATGTTAAATTGAAACAAAACAACGCAACTTTACGATTTTGTGTTGTATTGTTGCGGCAAATCCATAAAAATATTTATCATATCTGAACGTAGAAACGCAATAAAAATCCATCTTATAGATAAAATTAACAATGTAGAATTAGATTTATAATTAAGATTTCCATGCATCCATGTACCAACCAGATATGAGTCCATATATGGTAACATCCCCTTTGTATCTCAACGATCCGTATAGCAAATCTTTGAAAAGTCGGCGCCAAAGTCGGACCTACAAAAGGAACATGTCATGTTGACGCGTTTATCTTTTCGAACATGACATCGTGTGTGGTTAGAATACTAAATGTGCATAATTCCATACCACAAATTCAACCTGTTTCGTATTTCTTCAAAGCAATGCGCGAAGTAAACAATACCTTCATTGTACGAGTGCAGTGTGTGCATATGTTTGTAAGTACGCTGCCTGAGTGAGAGATCGTATGCGTTGTTGGATATTTTTCTCTTAGTATACTGACCTTTGATTAATTATGATAATAGGCTTACGCAGAAAGCCTCGAGTGGTGTAACATGCAATCGTTCATTGCAAACACGCTTCGGATTATACAAATAATAATTATTTGCAATTTATGTACGTGCATAAGGGTAGTACAATTGATTCCTTCCGATAATATTGAATTATTCGAATTGGCTGCTGCAATAATACATAGCGTGATCCAGAAAGCGAATTGTAAATATATGCGTTGAAAAGACAAATAAACGAAAAGTCTGCTTTTGCTGAGCAGGTTTCCCCTTATAAAAAACATTTTCCGACATGACGTAATAAAATATCCTAATTAGATTGATAAGACTGTTCTAAGTCAGGGGAGATAAAGTAATATTATAAAGTGCATATAATACAACAAAAATGTAAGATGATATTATATGAGTAATGCCTTTGGGAAGCGAGGTAGGTACTCGTATATGCTAAACAATAAAGTTTAAATGGTTAAATTTTTTAAGTAAATAAAGTTATTTACATTCTAAATTCTTTATGCGCATCGGGAAATGAAATAGATGTCTTGGGCAACTTAGACACGGGTAAGTAAATTAAATATTTTCGAAATAAACCCTTCAAATGCCAAAAATAACAAGACATTGTCTAAGCAGCTCTTCATTGATATTACATTTCAAACAACCTTTGTTAAAATTGTTCCTGCAATTGTTGAGAAATTTACTATTACCTCTCCTTTTTGTCAAGTAATTACAAAGTAGGTGTGAAATGTAGTGAATATCTTTCAAACTGATTTATTTTATTGCCCTAATTTCTTTAATAAAATAATAGTTATATACTTCCAGTTTGTATGTAGAATAAACAAAAGTTTTCCCAATTTGCAATTTCAAAGAAAATCTAACTGTAAAGTTTGTTCATTTGAATTTTAGTAAAAATTGTCGCAAATTCATCAAATAAAAGCAATTATGCAGAATCACTTATTCTCATTTATGGCGTTTGTTTATATTATGTTTAATATTATTGCTACTTACTTTTCTTCGCATTAATTCAACAAAATTATATTTTTAAACGTGTGTAAACTTAATGTTTTGCTAATACGTGTGTTAAACAATCAATGTCTAAACAACTTAAATGACAAACATATGGGAGAAAATCACTTTTTGATTTGTAGCCTAAAAATGTAACAATATCAAGTAATGGTTGTAATGAAAAGACTATCTCGCAACTAAATATGTGGCGCAATATAATTTCACATTAAGGGAAAAGATAGCACATACGGGCACAAGTCGACATTGGCTAAATTTGTAAACAGTAGTCCCTGCAGGTTAAATTTTCGATCTCAGAGGTTGGCTGAGTATAAATCTAAACTATTGAAAGTAAGGTGGCAGTTGGTAAGTAGACGAATTGCAGAGAAACATTCAAGTTTTGGACACGACTAATTGTCCACATTAGCCCTTTTCTTCTCTACTATGACTTCACTAATTAGCGCCAAACCTTCTTATCCCAAACTTCGTTATAGATATTTTTTTGTGATAAATCTGTCACCAATTTAATTATTATAATAATTCATTTGAAAATATGCAGGTATAACCCAAATGACTTTGCGGCACTCGTCAGTTTTTGTAAACGGTTGCTTTTTTGCACTTGTTAAATAAATAATTATTTTACAAAGCTCTTAATAACGAACATCGCTTAGCTTTATATTAATAAATACTAAAAGTAGGAGGCAGTTCGCACATAAATTGTGGAGAAACATTTAAGTTTTGGACATGACTAATTGTCCACATGAGCCCTCTTCTCCTCTACTATGACTTCACCAATTAGCGACAAACCTTCTCATCCCAAACTTCGGTATAAATATATTTTTTGTCATAAATCTGTCACCAATTTAATTATTATAACAATACATGTGAATAGATGTGGTTATAAAACAAATTACTTTATGGCAAATTTTCGTAAACGCTCACTTTTTCGCACTTGTCATACAAATAATAATTTTACAAAGCTCCTAATAACGAACCTCGCTAAGCTTTTTATTAGTAAATATTAAAAGAACTACTACGTATCGCTTCTAGGTATTGTATAATTACTGTATGTATAATGTATCGATCACCCTATATATGTGTGTACACATAAATTCATATATGAAAACAGAATTCTAGTAATTATATTTTACGATTTTCTAAATGTGTTAGGGCTGGAAATAATGTTTATTACTTCTTCAAAAACGTTTTAAAGCTGACAAATAAAAAATACGCTCGAAATGAATAAAAATGGTAATAAAATTATCCTCGGGTAAGTAATAAATATTTATAAATGCATCTATATTCAATAATACATAATTTCCACGAGCGGCAGTAACAACAAAATAAAAATACATCTCCATTTTCTATGTTAAACTATACAATTGATTCAAAATGCGCAAACCCCTAAATTACATAATTTATTAGAATTGTACACAATGCAGTTTTGTTTCTCTATGAATATTTACCAAGATAGAAAAAGAATGAGCGCACATCGATATTTTATCCATTATAATAAAAACTTTGTCCAAATATTTACTATATGATAATTCAATGTGACGCTTTTGTATGCACACTAAGGTAGGATAACATGTTGTATCTGCTCGCATATACGTGTATACTTTCAATATTATTAAAACGTTATGAAAACTTTTCCCATACAATAACCAGAGTTTATAACTTGCTTTTCATATGCGTTCAACTGATACTAAATACAAGAAGAAAAAAACTCTTTAAAAATGCGCAAGATTACTTCTTAATTATTTCTTTGATAAATTTTAATTGCTTCATAAGGTCAGTAAGAACTAAAAGCGTTAAGGCGGCAGAATAAAAGGTAGAATACCAGAAAAGGTAACATAAATAAATATGCATCATTTTTATTATAGTATTTTACCAAAAATGGCATTTAATACTTTCTACGTGATTTTTCTGCAATTCAATTTCACGATTTATAATCTGTTTACTTTTATGTTGTTCTATTTCTTATAATTTCTTTATGTGATTTATCTAACAAATATATAGAGATATAAATAGCGTTTGTCTAATAATTAAGTACAATGTTATCATAGTAGAAAAATATTAAAATTTATTACAATTGCAATGAATAATGAATGAAACATTATTTTTAGTATGCTGACGTATTAATAAATTATTCATTATGAAATCAGTTCTAAGAAAATTTTATTTTTAAAATGATTAATTAGTAATTTAATGTTATTGATCAAAATATTGACACAATTAAAAGCTAATTAAAGAAATTTTAATTAACTTTATAGACACATTAAATAGCTTCCTTTAAAACCGATACCTTCTTGTTTTAATTATTATTTGCAATTAGGTATACGTACTTTCTTTCACATCAAGTAATAATTAATTAAATCTTTGCCGCTTTAATGAAATGCAATTTGATATTGTAATTAAACGAACAATTTTCATTCAATTGATTTGTGAAAAAGAAAATATATTTTTATATCGTCACAGATAATTTATTACAAGTATTTCATAATGTAAATATTTCCTTGAAATTCAATGATTGTTTTATTAGAACGCTGTTAGCATCTTATGACACAATTTCAAAACATATTATGGTTTTGCGGAGATAAAATAAAATAGTTTTTTGATGCCACAAATGGCGTTTTTATAGGCAAAATATAAAATAAAATTTGCGTCATTTCTCTTCGCAAATCCCCCTACACTCTCTCGACTGCATACATATAAATACATAAAAAGAAAGCCCGAATGATATTACCCTGACCGTATATTCAGCTTTCAAATGAAACAAGAAGAATTCTTGCAAAAAATTTGTAATATTTAATGCTAGTGTATATTTATTATTCAAGACGATAAGGTAACGCTCCATCGACAGATGAAAGATTTGGATCAAATGTCACAAGAAGCAAATGTGAGGTAATTTTGTAAATCTGGACAGTCACTTTATTGTCGTTTTTATAAGATGGAAATCAAATAATTAATTAAATCCCTTACACTTCAAACGGCATGCATTCTTACAAATCAAAAGAAAGCGTATGCATTCAGCTTTCAAATAAAACAAGAAGAATTTTTGCAAAAAAAATATATATATTTTAATGCCAGTCAATATTTATTATTCAAGACCATTAGGTAACACTCCATCGCAAGAGGTAAATGTGAGGTAATTTTGTGAATCGAGACAGTCACTTTATCGTCGTTTTTATACATGAAAATAAAATTTCTTTGAAAAAATTAATTAAATCCCCCACACTCCAAACTGCATACGTGCAAATGAAAAGAAAATTTCTTGCAAAAAATTGTAATACCCATATTTTAAAGTTCATTTATATTTATTATTCCATCGACAAGTGAAAGATTTACCTCAAGCGTCAAGCAAATGTGAGGTAATTTTGTAAATCAAAACAGTCACTTTATTGTCGTTTTTATAAGATGAAAATAAAATTTCGTTGAAAAAATTAATTAAACGTTTAATTATGTCAATGTATGTAACTATTTACCATGGAGTTTGTTAATTAATTTCCTTCATTTATAAATGATTGAAAAATAATTAATTCCTGATGCTAAAGTGTTACTTTATTTGTTTTATTTGCTCAGTGCAAATCATTATATATAGTTACACTCTAAGTAGCTATAATATCTATCAATAAAAGCCAGATGCCTAGATTAAATGTCTAAACATGATTTGGTGATAATTTGGTTCTTCATAGAAGAAAGATTAGTAGCAAAGTCAATTTAAGTGTAATTTGTAGAAAATCCAACGCTAAAGAGCCTACTCTTTCTGTAATTTCCTTGATTGTTTTTCCTCAAAATTCGATTTAAAAAAAATATCTTACTTTGGATATTGCATTGCAATTTTATATTTAAGCCACAAATTGATAATAAGATATGAGGTGATTAAAATTAAACCTTGTACGTATAGGATTATAGTATAAAATAAAATGTAATACAAATTATACTTGGGAGAACTAATGCTCATTTTAATGCCTCAAATACCTTTGCGTCTGATTATTTTGGTAATTTGAGTGCCGAAACATTCGTATACATTAATTATTAAATAAGGTAGGTAGCAGTAAAGGGGTGTTGCACGGGGTCTTAATTTGTGTGTTTGTTAAATCCTATATAAGCAGGCAACGTATGTGATAAGATCTACTCTCTAACGCACTTAAATTCGTTACGTCTTGAAATAAATTACGGGTAATTTAACTTTTCCTTAATTTGATAAAACAAAATTCATGGTTCGGAAAAAATTTCATTAGAAAAATTAACGATTTGGAAGTATCTTAACAGTGCAACTACTTGCAGATGAAATTGAAAGTCATTTCTTTAAAGTAACATATTACTTTAATCAAATTACACAAACATCGCTGTCTCTTTTTTTCCTAACATACTACTGTTCATTTAAAATTCAATCGCCATAGTGATTATTTTAAAACGCACAATAGGCACAATTCCCTTGTGGTAATGGCGGTAATAAATCAATTTCAAAACTTTAAGTTTCCTGGGGTGCTAAATGAGACACCCCTTTCATTCATCATTGCTTAAACGACATATGTAATAAGGTTTAATCTCTTCTAGCATTTTTTAAATGAAAGAGACAGTTCAACCCCATTGTTCTAAATCCATTCGTGGATATGCGGTCTATAAATATAAAATATTTGATATATGATATGCATTTGTGTTATATAAGTGTATTTTTAAATGTTCTATACATTTGCGAAATCCTATATTTATCGCCGCTTTATTTTCATTTTTATCTATTATTGCGTTATATTATAAAAATCCAATATCATTTTTCAGCTCAATTTCATTCATATATTGTATATATGGAATATTTATCAACTTTCAATTTCTTTAGGATTCGTTGAAGGTTTCACCATTGTTGGGACAATTTCTTATACCTGTATGCTTATTGTTAGCAAAAGCAAATAGGATTATGCAAAAAGTAAAAGTATTCGAATTCAATTGGATAAAAAGTGTTCTAATTCGTAAGATTTTTATTTGAAACCGCTGTCGGAATACTGAGAATATCGAACGATGTATGTTGCTGCAAAAAAAACCGGGCGCATTCGATTTAAATTTCCAGACGTAGAAAATTAGTTTTAAAAAAACATACGTAGGTAGTACGCCATCAATTTTGAAATATATATACGATTTTTGTATATAGATATATAGATATAGGAATATTTTATGCGAGCGACAACAAACAGAATGCCTTTTCGCTGTTGTGTGTAGATGTGAAACCCAACATATTTCAAGCAATAAATTTGTAAAGCAACATTACTTCTGACATTTTTCAACAACGACCCAATTTTCAAAAAAAGGTCCGCATTTTCTAAGCAACACATTCGCATCGAACCGCTTCCTGTTTATTTCACATGACCGGGAAGAAAATGCGTGTGGCGCTAAATTTTCCAATGTTTTGCGCGCTATTTGTAGTTGTTTAACTGTTTGTGCAGTATATAACAAGGATAAGCAACAAAAATGAAGAGTTAAATTATTCCAGAACCAAACTTTAGTGAAAACCATAAGAAAAATGACAAATTATGATGAAACAAGTAC
>JARJDW010011467.1:0-11928 GCA_030264715.1 Adinopsis sp. GC000173
ATCCCCGCAAATTCATTGAAAAGAAAACCCAAACTTTAAATTATATATCGCACAATAATTGCGTATTCTAATTGTTAATTTTACCAAATATCTTGTAACGAACGCGCTCTAATTGGCAAATACAACCGCCCCGAGGCGATGAAATATCGAGCCGCTAGTTAAAAATCTCGCTCGCTCGGCGCTTATAGATCTCTCGAAGATATTCCCGATGTTTATTTGATAAATATATAGCGATATTAAAATTCTCTACGTCCTCCATTATTTGTATTTTTCAACGCTGCGAGGCGTGCGTTTTATGTATGTATATGTGTGTGTGTGTGTGTGTAATGAGTAGGGTCCTCACCCCCCTATTATACGATATAATTCACGCTAAGAAACCCGAGCCGGGGCACGACCGCCATCATTCATCATGCGAAAAATTTTCGACAAACATTAGAAATTTGCGAGAGAGCAAGCGGCGCGGCGCGCGCGAGTCGGGCAGATTTTCGTAAGAGGCATGGGTTCGCCGCCGCCGTTGCCTCCCTTCTCACCCCCCTGCGCGCATACACACACACACTAGGTTGGAGGGAATAAGAACACGCTGGCGGTGCGCGAAGAGAAGAGGAAAAGAAGCACGAAAACGTATAGCGAATAAGGGGCGATGGCGGGGTGGTGCGGTGCGGTGCTGTAGTGAGCGAGCGAGCAGCGCGTTTTGTTAGGGTGGCTTTTTCATCCTACCGCTACCACCTTTTGCCTCACACACACACACACAGCTATAATATGAATGAAAAGGGGGCACCCCTCTTCTTCTTCCAAAGACCCTTTTAACTAAAATGGCGTTCTCAATTTAATGTACGGAAAGTAATACGCAAAAGGAAATAATTCGCCCCAATGTATGTGTGTGTTTTGTATATGAATGTGTGCGGCGCCGAGATTTCAGCTAGCTCGCTAATGCTGTAAAACTTTCAGATTTAGATTTAGATTAAGATTTTCCGCCTCGTTTTTAATTAAAAACAACTAAACGTGATTCATTCGTTTTATTTTTTTCTCTTTTCTGTTTCAGATTTTCACGCAGCACGTTCCAAATTCAAAATTCTCTTTTCTTGTCACGACGATGGAGAACGCGTTCGGACTCACCAAAAACAAAAAAACACAACAAAACATCCACCACCCGGAAAAAAGTCGAAACGCCGAAGCAGCTATTTTTTCGCAACAACACCAAAACATCCACCGCCATCTAAATGATAAAACAATACAACTGTAAATCTCCCTGAAAGAAACGAATTTCTCCGTCAGCAATCAAGTCAATCAATCAAAAACGATTTTTTGATGAAAATGCAACAAAATCAATTTTTGAGACATCTTAGGCGATCTTAGGTTACTCAACTCTAATAAGAAGACAAAAATTAAGAATTTTAAGAAATTTTTTTTTTTATATTATGGAAAAAATATATCAAAAGCGTTTTTTCATCGTAATAAATAGAATGAATACTCAAGTCTGTAAAACAAGCGCGTTTAAGGAGGGATAAGAGTGCAAAGAGGAGTGGCTTATGTAAGAAATCAATGATTCTGAAATTGCCCCACCACTTTTCATAAGAAAGGCTCAAGCTGAAGCTCGCCTTTCACCTTTAACACACACATCTACACATAGATATATATATATATACGCCGACATTTTTCACCATCAGCACCGCCACCACCACCACCACCGCCAACAACACAGAAAAATCACCATCCAAAAAGCTTTACCATCCGCACCCCTGAAATATATGGAAAAAGACACACAACCAAGTCCCAAAATGGAATTCTCCGTATAGCAGTTAGTTGCAGTCGAGCGAGAGAAGAAGAAGAATACCGAAATAAAAAAATAGCCATGATGCGATGATGAATAATTGTATGTAGAGGGCGCAGCAGCAGCAGTGCTGCTCCTGCTGCTCGCCTTGCTCCACACACCACCACCGTACTATACGTTTTTGTTTGTTCAATGTTCGTTCATTTATCTTAGCTTTTCCAAGGCGCAGAGAAACACGCGGGATGAATAATACATTTTCTCATCTTTAATTCTATGAATCTTAAATTTATGCTCTCGTTCCTTGTTTTCTCATCGCAGACAAAGAACACACACATCCACACACACACACATACACATGCACACCGCACACACACATATATATACGATGCTTAAAACGCGTTTTGTTTGCATTTTCGAAACAAAAGCACCCACGCCTCAAGGAAGAAAACGATTACTAGACTTTTTCGACCCGATAGTACTAAATTGCATTTATTGTTGCCTATAATGACAAAAAAAACGTTTATAATATGTGTTATTTCATAATTTTTCAGAAAAATTATTTTAGAATAACTAAATTTCTAAATTGTATGTATGCATGTATGGTTGCCTACTAAAAATCCAGATTTGAACTAAAAAAATGCGATAAGAAAGTAGAAAATAGTATTCAATCACACCGCAATTCTATAAAAAAAATTAAGTGTGTAATTAACAAAAAATTATCTTAAAAAACAGTACAAAATTGTTGTTGTAATGTGTGTACAACTTATCAATTTCAAAAAAAATAATTTATTTTTAATTAATTAATAAATTAAAGTGGGCGAAAAAGCGACGATTTTTTAGTTTTAAAAACAAAATTCTTATAATAATGTGTGCAAATTTTCCCATCAATTCAGGATCAAATCAGAGAAAAACATCATTAATTTTCATTAAAAATAAATAAAATTTTTCAACAAAAAGAATAAAAATGGTTAGCGTATTGTGCAACAACTTGCCCACAAAAAAATTCATCATTAATTTTCATTAATTAAAAAAAGCTGTTGTAAATTACATTAGGCGTGAAAAAAAGCGACGATTTTTCATTTTCTAACGCAACAAAAAATCGGGTGTGTGATTAATACACTCAACACTTCAGCAAATGCATACATGGCTGCCTAATTCATTTCAATTAGCCCCGGACGGAAAAATAATAGTTGTTGGTATATATACATGCATTCACACACACACACAATCATCATTACATTTTGTCGTTCGTTGTCGCCCGGGCCCCTTTTTTTCCCTTTTATATATATACATGTATTTTTTTCGCGCTCGCACATTCCGCAAACAACCTGTTGATGATGGACACGCAGCAGCCACCACACAGCACACATACTCCTACACACATATATACACATACATGCACAGTGGAAGCGATTTTTTGCGCGCGCGCGCGCGCTTGTTTGCTGAAAGGGTTAATTAAAAATACAAATTGCTCTAAGCGCTTTTTAAGTGAAAAATGATCCGCCGCTGCATTTTTTCTCGCTCGTCCCCCAAACACACACACACACACAACATTAGCAAAAAAATACTACCGCACCACAGCACGCGAACACGGATTTTTTTCGCTCCCTTTTGCATAATTGGCATAACTACACATCAGGCAGAATTTTCTATTATAAACACATTACGTACTTACATCGGAATTATAATCACTGTAAACAACCGGTAATCATTCAGTAATCGCGCGTCGGCTTAGCTGCCTATACACACTAATAAATAGGGAAATAAATTTTCGATTGATTGATTGTTTTGATTGATTTGGCGCGCCAGACATGATGCACAACAAAACACTAGACACAAAAATTTACATAATGAAAAAATTGCGCTAAATTATTGTATCGTGTTAATTTGGTTGCCTGATTAAGCAATAAATAACAAAATTTTCGAATTATTGATTGATTTGGCGCGTCATACACATGCACAAAAAAGCAACAAACAAAAATTCGTTTACTTTTTTTTTAAATTAAATTATTGCTGAAAAAGCAAGCAACAAGTATTGTGTCAACATCATTTTTTTGTTTTCTGTAAACCGGCGCCGTTAAAAAGGCAGATTGAGTTAACACGCGTTGGAAAAAAAAGCACGACCGCAACAACCCCTCTTTACTAAACAAACTCTGGCCAGCCATTAAAAAACACGAAATTAAAAAAAAACCAATTGACGGCGGCACGAGCCGCAACATTTCCGCATAACAAAAATGCGACTAACCTAAGATAATCTAACGCAAATCGAACATATTATTATGGCATCGACAATATTTTATCAATATATTAACAAAATAACAACATTCCTTACATTTGAACATCACAAATATAATATCTAATTCAAAACGATGTGAGGATTTTAATGAAAAAAAAACAAAAAATGAAAAAGAACAAAAAACGAACTTTTGATGATTTGAACAATTGAAACGTAATTTTAAGTGTGTTTGTTTTATGTTAATTAATTAGTTTGTAAGGAATTTAGTTATTAAGATAATATATTATTGAGACATGGAACATTTTAAAAAATGAAAAGGAAAATCGAAACGTAAGAAAAAAAAATTGTAAAAATATATTAATAAATAATGAAAATAAAACGAAACGCTAAAAAAATGTAATCACACATACAACTGTTTCTTTATTTAATTTAAATAATTGTAATAATTTTAATTATTAATCTAGATTTAATTTCGTATTTAAGTTATTATAAATTTTACTATGCCCAGTTTTCGCTCTTCCTAAATATTTATTGTATCTTTTTTTTGTTTACGATTATTACATTATTCTCGATTGTTTTTCTAGTTTTTAAGCTTTTTTCTTATTGTAATTTTAATAATTCAACATGATGATTTGGAGAAGAATTTTTTTTGTATTTTTTTATTTTGTATTGTTGTATGTTTTACTGATTGATTATAAATGTGTAATTTTTGAATAAAGAAAAATATTGCATTTTCATTAAAAAATCTGAAAGTGTTTTATTAAGATTGGTTGCCTAAATATCAATTCTTTCATAAACATGTTCTTATATAAATCAATAATAATCATTTCTTTTTGAGATAAAAATCAACGAATAAGCACTCAAAATTTTCGACATTTGATGCCTTAATTCCGGTCGTTTTGCTAGAAATAGTCGCTAATAGACACTTGTGGAACCAAATTTCTTAAATTTTTATAAATGTTGCAATTTTTAGTGTCCAGCTTACTTTGTTGTATCTTCGCGCTTCTTAAACAATAAATTTTTGATAGATTTCTTTTCGTGTGGGAAATATGACGATTTTCTTTCGATTTCTCTTTGATTTGTGAGATTTCCTATCAAATTTTTTATCAACTTTCTCTTGGAAAATGCCAAAATCAAAGAAAAATGAAAGAAACTTGCTAAAATTTCCTTGCAGCAAACGCTAAAAAACCATCCAAAAATTATTGTCTAAGAATCGTGGAGATACTAATAAAGAACATTGGAATCCATCGCCTTGCTGTCGTGCGCACTCTTCATGAATAATTAATTGCCAGCGGTACACGTCATACGATATGAATGATACAAATATATTTTGTTGTTTTGTATCGAAAGGAAGATGATGAGAAGGAAGGAAGCTGTATATATAGTATATGTATATATGAGTGTGTGTATGTGTGTGTGTGTGTATGGGTCCTCTCCCCGCATAGTTAATCGAAGCAAATTCCTTAAACGCGCTCACGATCAATTCACTAAAATTCAACGATGCGTTCACAAATTCCACAAATACTTTCAAACCACGTTCTTACATACACACATACACACACACACACACACATTGCGAGGAGAGAGATGCTGATAATAAACGCGCGCTCATTATTTACTTTAGGCAACCAATCAAACACACGGCGCTTTTTCAACGTGTAGGTGTATATGCTACACATCTTTTTTCGTGCTGCTCGGGCGGCGGCGCCGTCGTCATCGGGGGCCGATTTAAGCGGCGTTTAATGCGATAATTACGCCCGGTGACGTTTAAGTGATGAGAGTGACATTAGGAGCTCAGTTACTACTAACTATTATATTTAATCTTCAGTTAAAGTTTAGACTAGCAGCTTAATGATTCGTTAACTTGAATTAGAGTGGAATCTGCACACTTAAACGAGATTCTTATACCTCATTTGGTGCCGTGTTCGCTTCTAATCATCATCATTTGTATTTATTGTTTCTAATCGTTGTTTCATTATCAGCTTGCGCATTAATTGCTCTCACTAAACGCCATGCATATTTTTCTCACACTTGATTTAATTATTTTACATCATTAGCGTATTCGCATCTCCATAAACTAATAAATGATAAATTAGCGATCGAGCGGCAAGGAAAACTTTTCCCTCCTCTCGCAAGTATCGTAGAATGCGGGAAGATCTAATTAAAATCGAACAGCGTTTCGTTTTTAGGAGTGCGGTAATTATTTTATTAAATAGATAAGTTAACAAACGTGTATTGAGAGTGCGGGTTAAGACGCGAGAGAGGAAATCGTTGGAAGGAGCGACGAGCGTCGGGGCTGTGTTTTTCACTCGGGGTTGTTGTATTAGCGCGCGCTATGCGAGGCACAAGGCACGACAAGGCGGCGGGCAGGGACGCAAGGCGCAAGGAGAGTGAGAGACGGATTCGATGTATAGATGCGCCTATAACTTCACATTAAACTTCTCTAACAACTTCAATCAATTTCAATTCCTTTGCCTGCCTTCACGAGTTCCACTAATTACAAGGAAATTAACCAATTTTTGCGATTTTAATTCGATTGTATGCAGCCGGCAAGACAACAAGCAATGTTTCTTCAAAAATTATTGTTATATAATATAGACTACATTACAATTTATGAGTGGTACTAATTATTACACAATTCGTTTTTTGTAATTTAAAAATATAGAGCTGGTAAGACAACGGCAACGATTCTTAAAAAACTTACTTCAATATATAGGCAATTTTATGTATATCACACAATAATGTATGAGTTGCACTAACTATAAGATGAATAATTCGATTAAAATGTATGCAGTCGGCAAGACAACAACAACGTTTCTTTAAAAATTATTGCAATATATTGGCAATTTAATATAGATTATAAGTTGCACTAATTATGACACAATTTTTGCGACTTTAATTGGGTTACATGAAGCCGGTAAGACAACGGTAACGATTCTTAAAAAACTTACATCAATATATAGGCAATTTAATGTACTATCGAACGCGTCTCAAAGAAAAGGACTAAATATTGGTTATCTGAAAGTAATCCATACCATTAATATTAAATTCGCATACGTTAACTCTTTAATTTTACCAAATTTGCTTTGATTATATGGAATCCGAAAGATAACAAGTTTCTTGAATATATTTCTGCATAGGCAACTTAATATACATACATTACACCATAATTTATAAACTGCACTAATTATCAGTTAGTTCAGTAGTTTTTACGATTCTAATTGCATTTTATGCAGCTAGTAAGACAATGACAACGTTTCTTTGGAAAAATTACATTATACCTTTGGTACACCATAGACAACACTGAATTAATGATAAAATATTGTGTATACAAAGGAAACTAACCAATTTTTACAACTTCATCGTTTCTTAAAAAATGATATTGCTTGATTAATATACTATGGGTATAGGCAGCACAAGATTTATAATTCGCATTAATTACAAGAAAATTAAGCAATTTAACGTGATGTTAAAGTGAAGGTATGACACTGCGAACCCATCTTTGAAGAAGTTTCATTAGCTGATTCATTTAATCTAAACAACTTCACGCACATTAAAACAAAAAATATTCTACATATTAATATCTTTAAGAATTAAGCAATAAACAATATTTTCTTAAAGATAGAATAGCTTTTAGGTGTAGCAACTATTTATTAAAGTTCGAATTGGCTATAAAAATATTGCAAAAAGGTATTTTTAAAGAATTTAAAACATGTTTTCGTAAAAAGGTATGTTTTAGAGTGATAGATTGTATCACAGTAGTTAAAATGTTTTTGGAATAGCTAATTCCATTAAATTCAAGTCAATTAAGCAATTTTTGTCACTATATTACGATTTTATGCAGCCAGCAACACAACGCTGACAAAAAATATTACTCTAATTCATATATAAAACTTAATGTGTAGCAATCCTATTTCACTTGCACGAATTAATTAATTTTTTAATTCAACTATATACAATGCCATGAAAAAAAAATTACATGTTAGATTACTTCCACGATGAGCAACTTAATAAACGTCAACGCAGCAAATAATAAATGATGACAAAACATTGAGTGTGCATGAGTGTGTGTGTGTGTGTGTGGATGTTGTTTTAACTATCGCATACTTTCCGAAACCATGCGCTAATTATGCATGTAATTTGATCATTTTGTTAAATGAAGGTCATTTACATTCTAAAATAGTTCGGATCGCTGCGATGCAAGTTTTCGGTGATCTATCTATCCATCTATCTAAACAGACAAAATAACTCGATGCGATTTCAATATAAATAAGTAAGTAAGTAGTCGAGCGGCAAATTTTTTTGGCGTTGTGTGTACCTAGTATTTTTACATAAATATATAAATTCCGGTTTGACAAGATGTATATGTATTAAATTTTATATATAAGGGTTGGATTGCAATCAACCCCATTGAATTTCTACATGTCGCAAAGGATAAAAATTAGTTTTGATATTTTAATATATCCATCCTGCTTATTTATGCACCCTCCTAAGAAAATCCTGCTTGCGTTGATTTTGGCACCCTCTATTGCGGAACGGACAAACTATTTGCACTGCAATTTTTAGGGGTGCGCATTGCAGTGCCGGTTTGCATCACCACTTAACCACATAAATAATTAAATTTATTTATTAAATGCAAATAATGCATATATTTATTGATATTACATTATAATTATTGTTATTGTTTGCTTCGTTTAATTAATAGCAATTTGTATAATGAAATAGAATGCAATTGTGTTCTATATGTACATATGTACATATGTATGATTGGTTGTATAACATACATTTTTTTCAATATACCAATTATAATTATTTATATTATTGATTGATTATTTTATAGATGTTGTGAAGAAATTTTGTTGCTGCTTGGTACTCTTAAGCATTTAGATTAGTTTTCAAATTAAAAAAACATAAATGCACATAAAGTAGCGTTTTGTACGGATTATAAGACGCACATTTTTATAAAAACTCACTTAAAACATCTTATTAATTGAAATATGTTTTAAATTTGATTTAAAATTCGCCAAAAAACACCGATTGCGCGGTAGAATATTAATTGTACTGGATTATTTTTGCATGCAAAAGAAAGGCAAAGTCCTGGTGTGTCTTATACTTGATTTTTTTTAGTTTGATTGAAATTTTTATCAGACTTAAAAGAAACTGAAAAAAAGAGAGACCAAATGTGCAACTAGCATATTGAAATTTTATGCGAAAAAGTAAAAACTAAAACATGACATTTTAGTGCGTCTTGCAATTTGTTATTATAAATTCGGTAAGTAATATATTTAAATTTTGTGAACCACCAATCAATAAATGTTTTGTTAAATCCTCATTTCATTAAAAAAACACCATGTTTCATGTTCTCACACTTTATGAACAAAAAAAAGTGATAAAAGTAAAAATGAACAAATGTGCAACTGGAATACTAAAATTGTATGCAAAAAGATTAAAACTAAAAAATGACACGTATCTCTTAAAAAAAATTATCAAGCGTCTTGCAATTTATCAAATTCGATATGAAATATATTTAAGTTTCGTGAACCACCAAAAAATAAATCTTTCAAAACAACATATTCAATTTTCTCACACTTATATGAACTGGTTTCGAGTATCTCACAGGACATTTGCGTATAGAATATATATATAGCGGATGGTCAAGTTTCTCGACAACGCGATGGTCAATTCACATGCGATAATATTTAAAGTGACCTTATCATCAACACACGCTTTCTCGCTCCCTCACCCCGTGTGTATGTGTTCGCACAAGCAACCCCTTCACACAGAATGTGTGTCTTGTCTTCGAGGAACGGGTTTAGATATACGCGCGACTCAAGATTCCTATAGAAAGTATGCCCTATGATGGACAATCGTTTTGTAATTTAAATCGGGCATTACTGCCCCACATCATAAATCGCAACAATATTAGTTTACTTTCTGAAAAGAATTAGAGCAAGTTTGATGTTGTATAGAACATTAAATATAATTTGAATCACAAATTCTTGTCTTACAATACGTTAAATATAATTTTTATCAAAGATTCTTGTTTTTATGCAATCAATTGGAGAATTATTCGTCCACACCATAAATCGCAAAGATTATAATACCAAATACAAGATTGAGTTGCTTTTTGGTTTTTAGTAAGCCTGTCTTTAGGAAATCACGTCGAGAATTATTACTCCACATCATACCTCTATCGCAACGCGTGCAATAAATAACTTTTTTTATATCAAAATGTGATGAAATTGGTTTCTATCAAATATTTTCATTCGCACTTATGTGTTTTGTCTTTACGAAATGATTTTAAATCGAGATTGAAATTTCGGTTTTGAGCAAGGGTTACAATTTCTACCGAAAGTTCTCTATTACGTCTTAAAACGCAAATAATGATTTCAACAAAATACGATTTTAAATGAATGATGTTGTTTTTTCAATAACAATAAGGGATAGAATCAGTTATCTTTTATATTTATATGTGTCGCGTCATAATGAAAATTCGAAAATTCATGCCCTGAACATTCTATATGTAATTCTAATCGAGAGTATAAAATTACGTCATTTCGAGTATCACAAAGACTTATTTTCATTAAACTTGTAAAAAATAAATAGACAGTTAAGAGCATCTCCGCTATATTATTTCATTAAAAGAAAGAAGAAAGTAAAGTCTTCTTTTTTACTTACGTTTAGTGACGAACAAATTCACTTTAATTTTTATCAAATATCCCAAACACTTGCTCCATTAGACAAAAAATTCACAAATCGAATGAAATAAAATGAAAATCTTCTTTCCACCTTCTCTTAGTCTTTACGCGTACAAAAGTTTTTAGTGAAACGAGATTTTAGTTTAGGATACATGTTATAATTTCCACCGAAAATGGAATTAAATACGTAGGGCACAAATTCCATTACGTTTCGGAACGGTCCTCACCGAAAATCGTGCACGCAATTTTTGTACATATATAATTTCATAGACTAAAATTAAATTTAATACGTTTAATAAATTTATAAAAATAAACTATAAATCGTGGAAAATTTGAAAAAATCTTATTGAAATTATATACTTGTTGCCATGTTTTCTTTGTCAAGATGCATAGAAGCAAAGAAAATAAGATTTTAAGTTAAGTTACATAATAAAACCACTTAAATATTATTTATAAGAAAAATGTTATTGTTAACCAAAGAGACTTTTCATAAAAATCGTATTTTTATTTGTTAAAATAATTATATCAAAATTAGAAGCCTGTTGGTAAGTTTTATATAAATTCATTATTTAGGAGGCTACGCAATTAAATTGTTAAACATTCATCCTTAAGACTAAAGTAATCGGACAAGAAACAGGTAGAAAAAATTGGATTACATTATAGACAACAACGCGCCAATAAAAGAAGAATCGTTCTGATCTTCTTAATTCTTGATTGGTTTACCTCTTCCTTTCATTGATCTGTTATTATAATCTAATCAAATATTTCTACCTGTCCTTTTTCGTATTTTTTATACAAATCACCAAAATATAAGTCTAGTTTTTAACAGTCGAAACACGTAAACCCAAATATTAAATAAATTTATGCAAAATCTACTAACAGTCTTCTAACTTTATTATTATTTTAATACAAACTCTTTAATTATGTGTTTTTTGGTCATTCATGGTTTTGTCATGCAATTATTGTCACAGAATCGTAAGTACATCAACCAGTGACATTACTAATGCGAAAATCTGTGAAAAAGTAAAACAAACTAATGAATATTTAAATTAAAACATAATAAAAATGATTTATAAATATTTTCCAATGCGAATAAATATAATAATTGCTGTGTTTTAGCTGTATAATTAATATTTCGTTATTCAAATTTAAATTGATTTATTAAACAGTGGCAAGCTTACTAAATAACTAACTCAAACGTGTTTTTAACTTCAACTTGAAAA
>JARJDW010011468.1:0-11165 GCA_030264715.1 Adinopsis sp. GC000173
TTTTAAAAAGTTAATTATTACATGGAACTGATTATTAATATTAAAATTTTCTATTGATTAAATTTTACATTGCAAACAATTATGATTCGTTGCATATTTTAATTAAAGCTGCAAAATTATTATGTTATGAAAACAACAACGCTCGGTTTATAAAAAAAAACGAAAACATGAACTTTATTTGCTATTATTATACAGAGTTTTAATGATTATTTATGGATGTTTGTTTAGAATTTTTGTCGCCGTTAGGTTACCTCGCATATAATAATCCCAAATTTAGTGTCGTTATTAAACTAAAGTGTTTGTGCAAGGTTGTTGTACATAATTTAAACAAAATCCTTTATTGCTAAAGTCGGTTGGTGATTCTCTGCCATCTGTATGAAACCACAATCGGAACGGCTTTACTGTACCTAAAAAATAAAAACGATTTAATTAAAAAAAAAAACAGATATATTTGCTCTGAAATGAAGTATTAACTACTTCTATTATAAAATTTTAATTAAGTACAATACTGAATTTTAAAAACAATTTTCAAAAAATTTATTAAAATTTCAGTAAAATGCAGTATTAGCTTTCTGCATTAGTAATTATTAATGATTTTTTAATAATTGACTAAATTTATGTCGTTAAAGATTGAAGAAAAGGAAAACATCTACATTTTATTCTCCATTTTCTCGATATAATCAAAACAACACATGCATTTGCTCTTAAATTAAGGATTAATTACTTCTATAATATAATTTTAATTAAGTATATTGGTTTAATAATGAATTTCACAATTTTCTCGATTTAATTAAAAAAACACATGCATTTGCTCTTAAATTATTATTTAAGTAGTATTTAAAAATTAAGCACTTCTATAATATAATTTTAATGAAGTATATTAGTTTAATAATGGATTATAAAAACAATTTTTAAAATACTTTCATTAAAATTTAGTACCTATTATTTTTCTGCATGAAGATGTTTTACCTTTTGCTAAGTTTTTTTACTCTATTAATCAATTTTTAACAATTATAAAAACGCATGTATTTGCTATTAAATTAAGTATTAAGAACTTTTATAATAAAATCTAAATAGGTATACCTACTGATTTGCAAATAAATTTTACAAACAATTTTCAAAAAGATATTAAAATTTAGTACTTATACTATCTAGTTTTTTTAATGAAGATGTTACATGTATTTCTAATTATATTTAACTTAATTTATTAATGAACTTTTAATTGAATAAATTTCCGTTGTTAAAGACTGGAAAAAAGGAAAACACCTACATTTAATCGTTTATTTTCTCAATTTAATTAAAAAAGCACATGCATTTGCTCTTAAATTAAGTATTAAGTGCTTCTATAATAAAATCTTAATGAGGTATATTTACTAATGAATTTTACAAACAATTGTTAGCAAAATATATATTAAAATCTCAGTAAAATTTCAGTACTTACTACTTTTTTACATGAAGATCTTGTATCTATTTCTAAACTTAATTTTACTGAGTTTATTAATGAGTTATTAATAATTAAACAAAATTCCGTTTTTAAAGTCTAAGCCTTAAGGGAAACAAAACATCACCTTAAAATCTTCCATTTTCTCGATTTAATTAAATAACAGATATAGTTACTCTAAAATTAAGTATTAATTAGAAATACTAAATAATAAAATCTTAATAAAGTATACTGATTTATCCTTTTCTGCATGAAAATGTTGTAGATACACCTATTACTAAATTTATTTTACTGAATTTATTAATGAATTTTTAATAATTGCAAAAATTTCCGTTGTTAACGAAACGGAAAACATCTTCATGAAATTCTTTCATTTTTTTCTGATTAATTCAACAGACAATAGATGCATTTGTGGACCATAGTATAATTGATCATTTCTTCGCGTTTCGTATTTTTTTATGAACGCATTTTTTGCTGCCGCCTCCGGAAAAAAGTTTCGCATTTTGAATGCGCGAGATTCTGATGTAAATAAGAAACAATTAGAATCGTTCGAGCAAGAAAAAGTTTCATTCACTCGATTGAATGTTTATAATTTATCGCAATATTGCAAAGGGAAAAAGTTTGTGTGTTCGGTTTGGTGTTGCCGATGCTGCTGCTGCTGCTGCTGCTGCTGCCGGTGCTGTTGTAAATGAAGTAAATTTTATAATCGTTATTGAATTTTCCATAGCAGTAGCGTAACAATTCGATTTTAAATCAATTTATTTATTGGAATAACGTTGCAAATATTATATTTTTATTGCGATAAATTCGATTTGGGATAAATTGAAATCAAACGATGAAATTTAGTAGGAAAATCAATAAATATAATAGAAAATTTTGCTTTGCAGCTATTCAAATAGTTTTAATTTTCATTTGTTAAAAAAAATAAAATGATATGAATAAATTAAAACAATTCGCATTTTTTCATGTTTAAATATAATTTGAATAGCAATAAATTATGATAAATAAACATAATAGTCATGGTGTGAAATAATTTTATATTGCAAAAATAAAAATAATATCATAAAATATTCAATGGATAGCCTGAAAATTTTATATTTGAAGTGACTCATAATAAATTCCAATAAATTATTTAAACCACAAAAAAACTTTGATTCTAAACGGAGTCGGCATCAGACAAGATGCACTCTATCCTATAAACTATTAAGCAATAAGCGCTCTTTATGCAATTTTTAGCAACCTCGAAGGCCAGGGGTGCAATATAGAAAAAGAAAAATGTATCAGACAATAAAATGTTTATTCGCTTACTTCTCACAGGCGTTGATTGTAGCGTAACATCAGCGGCAAGCGTGCCGCCACAAATCCGATCAACATTCAACGATGGTCCTGTCGGAGGACGACCTACATTCGACGCCATCGGTATGATTAGATAATCGTTCTGGCAAAAATTGCCGGTGCCGGTGCTGCCCACCATCGCTTGCACCAAATTATTGTTCGCCGTATTGCCACTCAGTGTAAACGATTGCGAACGATTATTCACTGTGAAATTAGACAGAAGAAAATAAACTAAAAAAACTTCCATGCGAACGTGTCGCGTGTATTAATTACATGAACGGGGGATGATTAAACCGGATTTTTATTACATGCAAATATTCAATCGGAAGAGATTATTCGTGAGGAAATTATTGCATTTCCATACAAAGTGCAAATATGCGAGTATTAATAATATAAAAGAAATGTTTGATTTTCATTTTTAATTTATACACCTGATAGTTAAGGGAAAAAGAAGCGTTTCAATGTCGGGGCGTAACCATTACCTGTATCCGGGCATTGTGTGTACTGGATGCCGCAAAAATTTCGCTCAGTTCGTATACATATACTGTAATCCTGATTAGACAGATGTAAGCCACTTCCCGGATCGTAATTGAAAGACATTATTTGTCCAGCCACTCCCGTGAAATATTGCAGGCATCCTTCCTCGGCTGAAATGAGAGAGCAAACACATCGAAATTTATCAACACGTATTAAACTTCTCGTACAGTGCGGCAATACTATATATACACATTCCACTTATTTTATTTATATCCTGTTCGGACTATTTACGTTTTTACAACTGCCACATTTTTTACCAATTGTGGAAAAGCGGAAAAGTCGTTGCCGTTAAATGCAATTCTACTTATTTCATTCTCGCCAGCTCATTAAATAAATAATCTATATGAATTTGTAAAACTGAATGTCTATATTTAATTACGCCGTATTAAGCTATCACGTTTACAGAGTTTAACTGGTCTTAACCAAAACGTAGAATTTAAGCTACTTAAAAGTTTAATTAATTAATATCTACAATTGTTTACTAACGTCAGCTTTATTACCTTGTTACGTGCTACATGAATGTATTTTCAAAATTTAACATTATTAACTTTAGTCTAGTGATTATCAGCATGTTAAGCCCCCTAAGGGATTATTACAAAAATATTAAAATTGTGCGAATTTCAGTTTAAAAAAGATTAGTAATGTATCGAGGAAAAACTGTGATAGTGTTACACAAAGCTTAATTTACAAGACAGGCCAAGCACCTGTTCAGGTTCCTTGGTAAATTCGGGCCTGTTAAAAAAAACGCCATTTGTAGTATAGCGGTTTTTTTTATTTTCAATAATAAAAAAACGATCAATTTTTTTTAAAAGTCACGAAAAAAAAAAATAATTTCTCTACAAATTGAGCAATTTTGATTTGAACAATTTAAAAAATTTAGAATTTGTAAAGAGGCCCTGGTATCACCAGTTAATCAACTAATAGAACTGTATATTTCTAAATTTTTAAATGATTTATTGAAAAAGCATGATCTATAGCAGGGGTGGCGAACTTTTTTACGACCGCGTGCCAATTTTGTTAAAATTTCACATTTTTAAATGCTGGTGTGCCAGATATATATACTTTATTTAAGAAAATAGTTCATTCCGTGTGCCAACAAAATGTTCCTGCGTGCCACCCCTGATCTATAGGCACATATCTACAAACCCCTTAGACTTTCAATAATTTGCCTAACAATTTAAATATTTTTGGGCATTATGAAAAATTAACGAAAAGTCTTACTACAATTAGAACAACTTATTATAAACTTTGTAAAGAGGCTCGCCACTCCTAGTTTACCTAGGGACCGTGAAAGTCAAAATTTGGTCCTGCTGTCATGTGTTAATAAACTAGAACACCAGAAAAATTCTAAATGTTTAAAAGATTCATGGAAAAACTTGATCTATATACACATATCTACAAACTCCTTAGACATTCAATAATTTGATTAAAATTAAAATTTTCTTATACGTTATGAAAAATTAAAGAAAAATCTCTATACTATTAGAACAACTTAATATATGATTTGTAAGAGGCTCGTAACTTTTAGTTTACCTAGAACCCGGGAAAGTCAAAATTTGGTTCTGGTGTCATCTGTTAATAAACTAGTAGAACAGAAAAATTTTAAATTTTAAAAAGATTCATCGAGAATGCATGGTCTATATAAACATATCTAAAATGTCTATATATTGTAGAAACTACTTTTAAATTGAGTTTAAATCAGCATGCAGGTAATAGATAGATTATATGTAAACAAATAGGTACATTTATTATTCAAAAAGCCACTGCATGAATCCCAATACATATTCTTTTGCCTGAAATAAAGCATATTAAATATGTTTATATATTTTTTATTCCACGTTTGGGTGCAAGTCAAAATTTTGTAGATTAACTTCCTTTATAAATATCTAATTTGCCTATGACTATCAGTAATTGTTACGTTTTTAGACTGATTAGTTTACATACTAACGAAAATTATTTTGTTTTAGATGCAGATATTTACGTTAGATGGTTTTTTAAACAAACCATTAGAGGCGTCGATATTGGAAGAATATCCGAATACCCAAAAACATCACTAAAGTTGAATGATCAGAGCGACATTAATATCCAAAGAGCTTCGATTAAACTACAATACAATATTTCAACATATTCAGCATAAAATATACCTCAACTGTTCAGATTTCGGACGCATACGGGTACTGTACTTAAAATATTCTACTTACCACATTAATATAGTTATGTCTCTAGTATAAGGTCTCAATTATTGTATTTATTTATGATACTGGTATAGAAATGGACCCCACTCCTGTATTTTATTTGATTACTTATTTTACTTATTTTATGTATGGTACACCCTTACCTACATATTCCGATAGTCTTGAAAGCCAATTATGAAAGTCACTAGGTAATACTAGTGTATGTACATGTAAGATATGTAATTAAGGGTGATTCACTCGGGACTGACGTCTATATTCAGGAAACCGACAGTCCCGAGTGAATCATCCGTTATAAATGAAAAATCCTACCTTGTATTGCTGTAGAAAATATCCTATCTTTGTACAAGCACAATAAATTAAGAACGAATTGGTTAAAAAATTATTTAATCAACACAGTTATTAAAACCGCATCTTATCACGAAACCACCTTGCAGTGTACTAACAATTTAGTGGTTGCGTCAAGTATTTATATTATTGCGTGTAATCTGCGCATGTGTGACTCAACTAGTTAGTCCTGAGCGTCAAACGCGTTTAACTTTTGGAAAATTTCAATGTCACTAGCACGCACAAATCACGCACGTATGACTCATCTCACTCGCACCTATACGTATTTGAAATAAACAATTTATTGCGTCTGCGCACATATCAACCCCCTGATAAGTACATGTATTTGACTGATCCACTAAATTATTAGTACAATGCAAGATGGTCTACTGATAAGACGCATTTTTAATAAGTGTGCTATTTAATTTATTTATAATCATTCGAATTCGGGCTTAATATATTTGTGTTTGTGTATGGTGAAGATGCAAGGATAGGATTTTTAATATACACTGCATGTAAGTACCTACATAAGATTTATTCCCAATCGCAATACAACTGATTCAGAACTAGAATTTTGTTTAATAGCATTCGAATTGACTATATCCCTATAGCCAAAATATTAAAATGTTGCTTTTTTGTCTACAGTTTTATTTCATATTATATTTATAATTATAAACGAATTTGAATACCAGTAATTTACAATTCATTTCAAATGCTTGTTTTAACTCAACAAAACTTCTGGCAATATTCTGGTGCATATAGTTTCAAGACTACTAGTGCTATAGCGTTTTTACAGTTTCATCAGGTGTAGCTTCCAGTTATTAACAAATTAAACTTTTATTACTCGAATTGTAATAATACCTACTTTGATATAGATAACATTGTTAGTCGATATCATAATTACAATAGAATTTTACATTACTTGACGTTTAGTTTAATTAATGCAGTGTAAAGTTAAATCGCCGACAGGCGACAAAAGTTTATTAACACTCACACCTAACAATACAGGCGCTGTTAGGCGATAATAACTCTCTATTTTATTTACTCACATCAACGCATCTACTTCTTATTTATATACACTAACAATCTAAATCACCGATTGAAATCTTATAAATAAAATGGCGATTGGTGAACAGTAGTTTGGAATTTTATTGCCCGACGCTAATTTATTTAATGCAGTGTAACGTTAAATCGCCGATCGGCGACAAAAGTTTATTCTTAATAATTTATTGCTATATAGTCGCAAAGACATATAATAAATTACTCACATTTTACCTGTATAATGCGGATTTTAATCAAGTTTTAAAGAAGAAGGTAATACTTAACAGTACTGTAATATATAGAATCTCTGTTTTTAATTACATTTAGTCAAACTATAACCGAGAATATTTGCGCTTAATTAATCCTTTAAGGTGTCTAAAAGCAGCATTTTACCCATAGTCTGCATAATTCTAGTATAGTAATGATGTTTCTTTTGTCTCAATAAAATGTTTAAAATTTAAAACAATAAATAGCCGGTTTATTAAGAAATTTACAATTCAATCAAATTAGAAACTTCGACATATAATACAAATGTAGTCACATTACGTTAATTGTATCTAAAGAAAGAAAATGTTTAATTCTTATTTCAATTACTTCAAAATATAATAATATAATGTCTAATGGTGGTTCCTCTATGACCGTAAATGGATTTGCACATTTTGACAATTAATAGTAATGTTAAATGCTAATTTGAATCTCATCTAAGTGCATTTACTTTATTTATTTTTGTGATATTAAAACGATTTTCAATAAAATTAATAACCACAACCAAATTAATAATATTTATTAAAATAACATAATGCAGTAGTTATTGCGAGATTAAAAATATTGTTTGGACTTAAGATACTTTCAAAATAAAATATTTCATATAAAATTGAGTTTGAAAGAACATATGTTATTTGACCTAATCTAAATGCTTCAAACAAATAAAAGAAATCTTAATTTGTGAGATTTTAACTTTCAATTTACATCATTTTTGTGGATTAGTTGTATTAAATTAACGTAGGCGTCCTTCAAACCATGTATTTATGTGTTCAACATTATATCTGTTTGAAATTGCAAATTGTTCTGATAATTTACCCCACATTAAACATTTTAACTCTGTATAGACAATTTTCAGAAATAAGTTGTACCTCTTGTAACTCTTATTTTTGTATACTAAAACTACAAGTTATTCTGATAGCTTACTCTAAATTATAGAAACCACTATAGCTAACTACAAAAAATGGTAAATGGACTTAAGACACTTTTTATTTATATATTTATTTATTTAGTTTCAACGGTGAATCCTTCTCAATAAGATCCTATTTGCACGATTCGTACTCAATGTTATATGTAAAATCGATTTTATAGGTGGACTGTGGACAATTTTAATAATCCCACATATAAAACATATTATTAATGTATAATACAATAGCTGCTAAACATTCGCAGTTTACCTCTTATATTGCTATTAAATAATAGAAGTTTGCTTCATATCAAATTAGAGTAATTTTCATTTATTAATTGCATCCTCTTCATCAACAGTTACTTTTATTACATTTATTCATATTTTATATATAGGTTTGCACCTTTTTTCTAATTTAATGATTTGCTTTGTTGCAGAGAGTTCCAACGAGCATATTGTGAAAGGTATAATTTTTATAAAATATTGCAAAATACTTTTACATTACATGGCAAATTCATTACAATCAACTTGTGCTGCCTTTGTTGCGCGCTCATATAAATTCTATCAACAAAAAAATTGTTTGACGTGATAAAAAACAATTGTCACCTTTGTAAAATTAGATTCGATCAATCAACTTTCTGCAATTTTACGTTGAACAAATCGGTCCAACGAAAATTTATCAATATCCTTTTTATTAAGCTATTTTTCGTTTTACAACCCAGCAACATTTTTTAATTTCAACAATATAACGAGAACGGCGATATCGTTTCGTTGCCGTAACAATAATATAAAAAAAAGCGAATAAGAAAAGCTTATTGAATGTGTATAACATTCATTCATTTTCTAAAAGGAGAACGCCATGCGCCATTGTAATAATTTTTAATAGAATTGAAATTTTATTTATTTGAGAAATGGGTGGATATTCGCTCGTAGAGATTTTTACAGATAAAATAAATCTGCTGCCTTTGCTACCGCTGCTTTATTGATTTATATATTATACTTGTCCTGCTTTTTTCCTCTCGGGCCAAATAAGAATTATTAGGTGGAATTACATCTATATTGTATAGCGATAATTTCCTTTCGGCTCGTAATCATTTTCATATTGCAATGACGATGATGATGATGATGATGGTAGAACAAAGTCGTGGCGATTTTACGCCACGATTCGAACGGACAAATAATTTTGCCGATCCTATGCACACGCAGAGCTTTGCAAAGCACATCATTGTGCGAACTTACTTCAAACTGTGTGCGCATTACAGTTTTTTTCTATTAACTACAATAGTTGAAAACGTTCGCTGCTTCTTTGCGCCATTCTCAACGAAAATTACTATCAAATATAGCAGTATTATTAATTTTTCTAAGCGAATATAACAATTTTCGTCGTAGTTTTAAAGTTGAGCTCTCGCTCGGCTAGATCGTAGAGTGCATGAAAATGTCACGCCTTAATGAAATATCTAGCTGAAATTTTATGTGATGAAGAAGCAACGAACGTTCAATCTTCCCTCTATACATTAAATTTCATAGAATTGCGCTGCTAAATTATTTAAAGCGCGATCTTTTTAGAATTTACTTAATTATATACTTGCAGCTAAGAAAAAGCGCTGCCTGTTGTTGCTAAACGCGTGTTGTTTCTTCTCTTTTTTTTCTTCGTTCGGTGTTGTGTAAATTGATAAATTCGTTTTGAAGTAGCGTTAGAAGGAAACTCAAGGGCTGGTTTTATTTTACTGCCGCCTCCGTACAATTTTTTCCCCGGCTATATTTAGGCGGCTACGTGCGAAGTGTGTTTGGATATGAATCTATTCTTTTTTTGCGCTTTCTGTGCGCCGAGAAAAGTTGAAGTGGATTTACCTCAAGAAATCTTATTGCCTTTTACACATATACACAACATAAATACGAAAATATGTGGAAACGTTTTGGGAATGAGAAAATGCGCAGTTTATTGATTATTAACACACACGGAAAGTAGAATAATTTTCCTCCTCGCACAGGCAGCACCAGCAGTAGTAGCAGCAACAATTCGCAGTGCGTGCACGAAATGGCAATTTCCGCGCCCGTCGCAAAAACTTTAAAATCTCCACGTATTTATTTTACGAAATTACTCATGGATAAGTTTCTTAAAGATATATAACTTTATAAAACAAACTTTTAAAGCTAGACGACGATGCACTTTAAATAATATATGGAAGACTGAGCAAGTTTCGCATTTGATTTCTCGATAACTTTTTCATACATCGCCCGCTTTTTTCCTCCACATCAAGCGCGCAAACTTGCAGATCTGCATCTGACAATTAATAAAACAAACAAATAGTATGATTTTTTTTAAAGTGGTTTTAAGTTGTTTGACGCACGTCAACTTTATAAAAGATCAGAATCGATAAATGCAAATCAATTTCATTCAAATAAACCGTCTAAGAGTGATAGTTGTGGGGTGCAATCTTGTATTTATTATTTTTCTCAAACAAATATATTATCTCTTTCTTTGGGGGTACCGGTCATGGCTATATTTCTAGATTTGCGGTATTGCTCATAACTTAAGTAACAATAATCTTTAAAATGGTATTTAAGAAACACTCTTGACCCCCACAAAGAATAAAGGTATGAGAAAATTTAATTTAGCTTAAAACGCAAAATATTCTATTAATTGGTGAAAAAATATTATTTTGCCAAACATTTATTTCCCCCTTTTAAGGGGGGCTGGGGGGACAAATTTGTTTTTGTTATTAATTTATTTTAAATACATTTATACAAAAAAAACTAAATCTTTTAACGGGGACTGGGGGAGCATATTTTTGTTTTTATAATTTTTCACAAACAAATTTTTCCTATCTTAGTTTACAATTCTTGATTTACTATATTTCTTAAAATATAATAATTATAAATTTTTTTAATGTTTTTTAAGAAATGCTTTATATTCCCATGTCAAAAATATACAGATATTAAAAACTTTAATGTTGCTTAAAATTTAATTTAAATTTGTTCATAAATGAATTTTTGGCGATTGAATTTTTTCTAGATTTATTGTGTTGCTTAAAGTGTAATAATTCCTCATCTAAATTATTTTTTAAGAAGCACTTTATCATTCCACTCGCAAAAAATATATATTAGTAAATTTAATGCAGCG
>JARJDW010011475.1:0-50712 GCA_030264715.1 Adinopsis sp. GC000173
ATCATATTGCACCGCTCACCACCACACATCTTATTATTCAAAAAACGCACTCGCGCTCACAGACTTGGCTTTTGTTTTGCAACGCAAACAACGTAATTAAATCATACATGCGAAGAATTAAATGGAATGACACACATATACATTATCAACTATGACATGCAGATAATTCAATTAATTAGCCATTAGAAAGAGATGTGCGCGCCCACGCGAATGCAATGGCAAAAACAACATTTAATTAATTGCATGTGCATAAAAACACATTAACAAACGTATGTAGCATGCTTTCTTTTCTATTTTCATTTCGCTTGCGCGCTGCTCGGCCACCGATGATGAACCAGCAACGTTCGTGCCTTTTTCCGATTTGATAATTGAATTGATACATGCTGGGTGTTAATTACTTTTATACAATTTCTATATATAATCGATTACTTCCGCTATTTTATACGCAATTAGTAAAGTTATACTCAGTTATATTGTAATCGATAGAAAAGTGAATTTTTGTAATACATATCGTTGGTGTTTATCAATTTTTCAGGAAATTAAAATTCGAAACTAGACAAACTAAATATTTTAAATAAATAAATTAAAATTATTACCAAAAAATAGAAAAACCTTAATGTTTGGAAAGTATTGTTTATTAATTTTAATAATTTTTGTACAGTAACGATTTTGTTTTATAAACCAAAAACATTTACAAAAAATTGAAATTCGAAACTAAACAAACTAAATATTTTATATAAATAAATTAAAATTATTACCAAAAAATAGGAAAACCTAAATGTTTGGAAGTTTTTTTAATTAATTTTAATATTTTTTTATAAAGTAACATGCAAATCCAGTGACTTTAAGACAAATTTCTTAAACTTCCTTAAGATATGAGCTAAAAATTATTTTTATTCATAAACCAAAAACTATTACAAAAAATTTTGGTCTTTTTCATCAGAATTTTCTTAAGATTAATTAATTAATTAAGAAAAATGAAATTTTTTACAAATCTAAATTATTTTACTTTTTTGGTGCAATTTTCTAAACAAAAAAGACGAGAAAACTGGAAAAATTATTACTTTTTAGCTTAAAAAGATTACATAAATATTGGGAAATCTTAGTTATATTTAGTATAACTTTTCAGTAATTAATTTTAATAGTTTTTTATGTAAAAAATTTGATGTTCGTGCTGTTTTAGCACGTAATTTCCATTGTATAAACACCGATAATAATAACACATATTAATGAATTATTTAACACAGAAATTCGCAATATTGTATTTAGTATTAGACCACCCCTTTCGATGTAATTTAATGACCCTTTATAGACAATGTAGAATAAACACTTTGGCGCATTAAACTAAAACATCAACATTTATTTTAAATAGAGGGCCGAATAATATGATTAAAGCTCGAGCAATTAATTTGCGGTGCTGGAGAGCGAAGAAGAAGCGAAAGCGCACACAAAAATCGACGACGATAAAAAAGCCACCCCCTCCACCCTGTCGTTGTAGTTGGTGGCGACCGCGAAACAGAGCGATCACACATGAGCACTTAATTGAACAAGTCATTGAGATTAAGATCGATTAGCGTAATTAAAAACGTATTGTGGAGCTGGCACGTAAACCAGAAAAACAGCAGCACCACCACCGGCGTGTTGTTGTTGGGTGGCGGATTGAGTGCTGCTGCTGCTGCGGGATGTGAAGCTGGGGGGACGCATTTGCGCGATTAAAGCGCCGACGAGGGAGAATATAAAAAAAAGAATCGTATACACGGTATGGTAGTGGTGTAGCGAGATGATGAAAAATCACAATACACACGACGCCGAACGCGCGCAGCACAATTCTATTACGTGACGAAATGTGCAATTTCTTGATTGCGGCCGCGTCGTCGTCGTCCTCGTCGTCGTATTCGTCGTCGACGGTGTGCTTTTAATTAAATCAAGTAACATATTTTATTATTCGATCGCGCGCGACGATCTTACATTTTTAATGCGCTGCTGCATGACTAATAAATCTACTCGCACACAAATTAGTTTATATGTGAGGAAAAAAATCACATTTGGGACATTTTTGGTTTCCTTTAGAGTTGTCTCATTAATGCTAGAAAACGCTAAAATTATTACAAAATTCCATTATTAAGAAATCTAGATATCAATTTGAGAGATGATAATGTGATAATCTTTGAAGGATGTTATGTTTTTTGATTTGTGGGTTACAAAAGGAGATATTTGGAACATTTTTGATTACATTTGCACCAACTTTCAAATTTAAACATAGATTTTTATCTATTCCAGTTAGAGTTTTACATGAAATTGCTTAACAAATAACTTTATTTTTCTTAGCACAAATTAGTTCGATAGAAGATAGTATGAAAAGCTTTGACGAATAATTTAGGTTCTATTTTTTAAAGATTTTGTATATTTTTTACTCAGAAACCATTTTGGTGAAAATTGTGTGAAATGTCACATTCGCAACATATTTGATTACCTTTCTCTAAGTTTGCACCAATTTCCAGCTTTCTCACTAAGCTACAAAATTGCTGTAAAAATAGTTTTCGACTTGGAGTTTCACATCAAGTAAATAAACGTTGCATCATAAATCTATTAATTTCTTAAGCATAAATACTTTAAATAGAAGATAATTTTTCATATTACAACATTTTTGATTACCTTTCTCTCTAAGTTTGCATCAATTTACAGCTTGCTAAAAAGAATTATTCCAAATTGCTGTAAAAATAGATGGTCCTACTCAGCTTAGAGTTATCCATCAAATAAATAAATATTGCATTATCAACAAATTTCTTAGCACAAATTAGTATGAGAGAAGATAATTTAAAGAATAATCTAGATTCTAGACTCTATTTTTTAACGATTTTATATATTTTTCCTCAAAAAACTATTTGTGATGAAACACGTCACATTTTTTATTACCTTTCTCTGAGTTTGCACATTAATTTACAGCTTTCTTACGAGAATTGTAACTAAAATTGCTGTAAAAATAGATTTCCACCTACTCGAGTTGGAGTTTAGCATCAAATAAATTAAAGTTGCATGATAATGCAACGCAACATAATTAAAATGGCATTAGCGCCCAGAAAAACAATGCAAAGCACGTTTGAAAGTCGCTGCCAAACCGAAAATGTGTGTGTTTTTTAAATAAATAAATTTCCTTCTACTTTGACATTAAAAGGCGCTTTGCGCAAAATCATTTCAAGCCATTACATCCGTCTGTTTTTCACACCGTATTTATCTTACTATAAACAAATATTGTGACAATGCAAAATAATAACTGCACTGTTGTCTGTGACAACAAATTGATAAACGAATAATAAAAAGCGTGCTTTAATTGAAACAATTTTAATTTATTATTTCAACAGTCAATAAAAACTTGATTGATTTTTGTTTTCGGTAATATCTAATTTTAAATATTAAAAAAAATATATGAAAATAATTGACACTTTTATGAAAATAATCACAAACGTAACATATTTGTTTAGTCAACCTTTGCCAATTTTCTAATTTTATCTATGCTATATACTTTAAACATCCTTTTTGCCTTATTTATCATTTAGTTGAAATAATGTTTTTGCAATTAATTACGACGTAACGCATTTAATTAAAGAATTAACATTGTTTTCGTGTGGGAGCTCCCGGGAGACACGACGAAAAAAAAATCCACATTAAGCGCATAATTCGCAAATTAGCAGCGCGTCTTGCAACGCATGTATTATAAAAAAAATATGTACATATACCTAATTGTAGAAAGTTACAAAACGCTCATAATGTTCATTAAAAACGCATGCAACCGCTAATTAATCCCACATTTGTTGTATGTATGTATATGCTATGCGTTGTTGCTAAAATCGTGCGCTCGTTGTTGCAGATAGATGCCCGTTACGAGCGTTGCGTGAAAAAGGGCTGGAGCCCATCGCCAACGACGGGCTGCAATGTGCAGAAAGCGCTGCGGCCCATTCGCATACATTCCACACAACAACAACAACCACACCGCCGTCGCCGGACGTGCAACGCGCGCCTCACACCTCCAAGCTACTAGCGAGGAAGTACGCCAAAGTCGCCGAACCTTCTAGTCGTACACAAAGCCAACAACCCATCGATACCAAACCGATTATTAATACGCTCACCATCCCACAGATTTACCTAGATGAGAATCACCTGCAGGAGCAATATAGTCCCGCAACTAGAAGGAAAAGTCAATTTTTCGACGCGCCTTTGATACAAATCGATGAGCCGGACATCCGCAAAGAGAGCCATAGTAGTTATCTGTTCAACAAACTTACCAGTCTAAAAAATAAACTAAGCGGTGGCAAGCCTGACAGTCCAGCGAATTTCTTACAAGTGCCATCCGGTAGTGAAGATTTCGTCTTTCCATCATCGTTCAAGCCGCCTAGTCCATCTCTCAATCGCCGGCCGAGTCTTACCCTCAACACCAACAACACCGCCTGGGATAGTTACAGTAGCGGTGAGGACTCGCCTAAAGAAAAAAGAAAGAGTAAGGTAAAGAATATCATTAAAACAATAACGACCACTGTTTTAAACAGTGACAACGAGCCGGTTGTACTAAGTCGCACAAAACGCATCGACGTTGAAGACGTCGAGCCACCGCAAGCACCCCAACGTACACGCAACAAGCGGCTCGCTAATTTACTCGCAAAGAGTGAGGCGCCGAACTCTGATATAGATCCCGTTGCAGCTGAATTCTTACGTCGCAAGTCGATTAATTATGAGAATCTAGAACCGCTACTACCACCAGAGGAAAACGTATCGGACGAAAAACCTCTCAGCAACTTTAAAAAAAGTATAAAACGTCGTCTATCCAGCGTTAATTTACAGGTGAATGAAGGGCCCACCGGTGGATTGATTCGACGTCTATCCGTTGGTGGTTTACGACGTTGCAGCAGCAACATCGAAGAGCTCGAAAATCAGCAACCGATCGTTTGCGATCTACCACGTCATCCCTCCTGTGGTAGCCTACAAGACACGTTCTACCTACGCCGCCAGAGCAGCGTCACAAACTCCGATAGTTCCTACATAGCGCAGCACGCCAAAGATACATCCCCGATTATAGTTACCAAAACGATTAACGAGTACTTCAGGAAGCCGAATCCGACCAGCAAGGAGAAACATTCACCGCCACCTGTTGATGCGCCCCAACCGCCCGTCGTGGCTGCCCCTACAATATACAACAAACGCGCGCTAGATCCTCTTCCGCCAGCGCCGCCACCCAAAGCCACCGAGCCGCTACTCAGCATCGTGGCGATCAACAATAAACCCACCGCCAACATTGCCGATAATAACTCGTTCATGCAGCAGCTGCGTCGTCTCGTCACGCTGCTCTGCTCGACGACGATGCGGCTGAAGGAGCGGTTCGTGTTCGGTGCGTGCGTGATCGTCGTGCTGTTCACCATGCTGCTGGTGCTCGATCTGCAAATGGACTTGGGCATGAGCGGACAGCATTTGCCGCCGTCACATGCCAAGGTGCGGTATAGCACCGGCGAGGACGCAGCCGGTTCAGCATACTACAGCTTCAAGAAGCGATTCCTCCAAAAGACACATAGGTAAGCAATGATGATGAAAGTGTGGGAAGCATTCGCACGCGCATTGAATGACAACGAATTGCTAAAAAAAACATAAATTCGTACCAGCACTTTCCTTTTCGTCGGCTGATGAATGATAATTTAATTATTGCGAAAAAAAAGCAATAAATCTTAATTTATTATATGATGTAATAAGTGGACGAGCTTTGCTTCTTGCTATCTTATAAGCCATTTTATAAGAATTCTCATAAGAAAGTAGCCAGAAACGTTTACACACTACGCATTTGCTCCAAATTCCTTGCATTCATTTAAACAACACATTTTTAATCGTCTTACTTGAAACATACATTTGCAAATGCACTTATGCTCATCGTCTAATTTTGCCTTCAATTAATTTAACGACGGTTCAAGTGCAGAATTTACGACCGATTAGATACATATACGTGCTATTAACAAAATGTGAATGTTTGACTCAGCACAACTTGTGTATTATTATCTCATGCAACCGGATTTAGACAGATTGAGTCCGCAAACTAAGTCATTTTTAGGATCGTAATAAATTAACGTTAATAAATTTCGCATAAGACACAGCAACTTACCTACTATGTACATACTTATAATGATGCAGTACTCAGTAGATTCTCACAGAAAAAAAATGTATTTAAGACTTTCAATATGTAGATGAAATTTGAATCTGCAACTAAGAAGAACTGAGTACTAGTAATTTATAAAATAATAGACTGCACTGTGTCACTATGCCGTTTCGTTTCGCATAAATATATATCAAAAGACTAACCTTACATGAAATAGATAGTGATATACATAATGATATTAAAGAATAAGTAAATTGAATTATTAAAATATACATTGTTGTGATTTCATGTAAGGTAAGGTTTTAGTTTATGTATAAATCGGGTACTGCATGCTTTATATAGAATCGAAGAGCATCAAATATCGGCAATTGAATTATTTATTTGTTAGTAAGGATCGTCCAAGTAGAATGTGTTTGGTAACGAAGCACACATGCATGCTATGGAAACCTAGAATGCAGTTTAGTTCTATTGTATATGATGATAATATCATTACGAATCGGAGCATTTAGATATTTGGCGCAATAACTAAAATAAAACAATTATCACAATATACAAAAATGCATAGTCACCTTTGTTCTTGAAATATTTGCGCAGCTGTGCTTGCTTGTTATCAGTGGGAAGTGTAAAAATCATCACGGCACTCTATATTATAACGTAAATTTAAAAAAGTTGAAATTTTTAGGTTATGTTGTATTTTGGGTTGCCGGCATGCTTGTTTTACGTAGGTTGCGTAGAGGGCGATGATAATCAACAACCATGTGAAACAAATGACGCATTTAGAAACACAAATGCATACGTGTTGGTTGCGAGAGTGAGATTTCGTCTCATTACATTATCATTACATATTGTGAATTCAAGGAAAGCGAATTTCATTGTTTTTGGTAAACGTTTCTTGCTGCAATCTTTCACTTTTTTAACACACAATTAGCGATTCGAAACCGTGTTTGTGTGAATGTGTATACGGCATGTGTTATATAAAGATATTTTAATCGTTGTATAATATGTTTTAGTGCAAGTACAAATAACGCCTCGAAGGAGAGTCTGCCGGTGAATGATCCATCTGGCAACACCATCGCTAGTTCAGGACATTTTGACAAAGTACGCACCCGCCGTCCAGTTTCCACTACTATTAAGAAAACCACCAAGCCTCATGATGACTTTAGCGATCTGTATGAATACATGGCGCTGTCCAGTCTGGAGAAGGACAAGCAACGTGCACAAGCCGATCGAGTTCATCTTGTCATCCAGGACGATAGGAAGATCGTCACCGCCAAGGATAGCCCAACGATAGCACAGCTGATACACGCACGTCTTCCGTGAGTATTATTCACCTTTTTGCTTATTGAAATCCTTCCAGCGCAACGTTTTCAATGTGTTTTGACGTCGTTGGACGATTTATTTTTGATATGCGCGTGATGATGTTAGTGGCCTAAAAATACATATAAAAACGATTAATTAGATTATCGCATATGCGAAATGCTATGATGTAAAAAAGCATTGAAGTTGAATGCTGTTTAAGTTTTTTTTCAGCTTCAAAAATCTATAGCGGGGGAAGAAATAAAACATTCGGACGTTTATTGCAAGCACTCAAAAAATTTTTTATACACTGTCAGGATTTATTTTTAGCGACTCGCATCTATTTTCTAATTTAATTTATATGTTTTGTATATGCATATACATATATATATATATTTGAGCTGCGAATTAATAGTAAAGCTAACAACTAATAAGTATGGTTTAGACATTTCATTGATTGCGCAAAAATGTACGAGTCGTGTTACGTGTTAAATTACATATTATGCCAGAAAAGCATCCGAAGTTAGAGAATTAACACAAAATTATATATATGCAGACCTTTTATATTCTAATGCTACAAAACAGAAATAGTTTTTGTCGTATTATCACTTAATAAAACATTATTTAAATGAAAACTGAGTTTGGGAAGCTATTTTAATTGAAAAATTATTAATTTAATTGCTCTTTTTTATTGATATTGTTATAGGAAAGGTGGAAAATGTATTTATTATCTGATAGTTGCATTATTTTTTTATGTTTTAGGTTATTTTTAATGAGAATTACAGCTATTTTAGTTGAAAAAGCCATTGTGCTAACAAAATCGATGAAAAGTGTTGGAAAAAATCTGCGAATTATCACATCATCTTGAGGATGTTTACCTTGATGATCCATTTTCATAAAATATTTCGTAAAGTTTACGCAGCTTAGAAAAGTTGATCTGTTAATTAATTATTAATAGACGTTCCAAAAATGTTGCACCTTTTTTCTGGCCGATCAATTGTTGAAGTGTTACAGTTGTGAAAAGTATTTATTTATGTATAGTATTCGTATAATTACGAATTAATGGGTGAAAATGCTATAATCGTCTATTAATTGTATCAACTTCCTATGCTTGAGGATATCTTTTATGAGAATTATCAAATCGTCTTGGGTACGTTTATCTTGATGATCTATTTTCATAAAATATTTCGTAAAATTTACGCATGTTGGTGTGTTTATCAATTATTAATAAAAGGTGATGTTTTTGTCTTAACACATATAATGTTTACCATCTTTGCAAACTAAATTTTCAAAACTTTGCATGTAATTTTTATCACCTTTTAATTGAAACTTAACAAAATTATAGCCTAGATGGTGATCTTTATATTAATTATTAATAGACGTTCCAAAATATTACACCTTTTTTCTAGACTATGTTAATTATTTAATTTAAATATGTAAAAAGTATTTATTTTTGGATATTGTTGCTATTTTATAATAGATAGAAACGATCGTATTGATGGGCGAAAGTACAATAATCTTCTATTAATTGCATCAACTTCCTTTGTTTTACGACATATTTTATGGGAATTTGTAAATCGTCTTGAATACGTTTATCTAGACGATTTATTTTCATCAAATATTTCGTAATGTTTACATATGCTGATGTGTTTATTAATTGTTAATAGAAGATTCTAAATATTACACCTTTTCTTAGAGGAGACGTCAATGTTTTTGTCTTAACACATAATGTTTACAATTCTTTCAAACTAAATTTTTACTGCATTGTATTTTTCTCATTTCCATCATCCTTCCATCAAACATTACAAAATCGTATAGTCTTGTCTAATTGAATTAGCAAGAATTCCAATGAAAACTGCAAAACTTTGATGAGATTTATCCAAATTTGACGTTGTACGAAATGAAATATTGCCTTCCATCTTTAAATTATTATCAACTTTGTGCGCTCGCCAAATTATTATTCGAGTTGAGAGCGCGCGCGTGTTTTTATATAAACATTCATCTCTCGGCGTATAGGCAGCAAGGCGATCGTTATAGTTTGCAAAGCTGCAATAAATAAAAATGAGTGTAGATTATAGAAATTATTATCATTAGCAAGTTGTTATAATGCGGATTGCATTAAATTGCCCAATGTGGAATATAAAAGCGCAAATTACTCAAAACTTATTTAATAATTCGAAATACACATACAATTTTATTAATAAAACTTTCACAATTAACATGACGCTGTATGTGCTCAATGTTATATTATCACACACACCATATGATACATATTAATTAAATTTAATAATTGGAATAGAATCTACCAATAAATGTAGTACGATAGAGATATTTGACATAAAAATGTAGCAATTTTATTAGTTGATGCTCGTTAATTAAAATAAACATGATGTGATTTGCGATACCTTTTTCTGATAAAAATAACAATTTATAATTTTGCAATTTAACTATTCAAGATTAAATGATTTTTATTGTTATACATTGCAAGATTAATAATACTTTTACATGTAAATTTTACGTTGAATTTCACTATTTTTTTGCAGCAGTTTATCAACTTTAACTGTTCATAGATGAACCAAATTGGAATTTGACATGAAAATGTATCAATTTTATGGGCTTGTTAATTAAATAGGGATTTTAATAAAAAATATATTTTATTTTTACATTGACGATTTAAAGATTTTTATTATTTCACATTGCGATAGAGTATAAAATAATTTCAGATATTATTATGGTTGTATGATAATTTTACGTTAAATTTCATCATTTTTTGTGGTAGTTTAGCTGTTTAACAACTAAAACTGTTCATACGTGAGCCAATAAATGTAGTACGATAGAGATTTGACATAAAAATGTAGTAATTTTATTTTATGCTCGTTAATTTAAATCAACATGATATGATTTGTAATATCTTTTTTTTTTGATAAAAAAACATATTTTATTTTGACATTAATTGTGCAATTTAACAATTGAAAATTAAATGATTTTTATTATTATTATTATACACTGCAAGAGAGTATAAAATAATTTCACATATACTATTATTTACATGTTAATTTCATGATTTTTTGTGGCAGTTTAGCAACTATAACTGTTCATAGATGGGCTGCAGCACGCAATCATCATCACCATCAACTAGTCGTCACCGCTTAAGATGTACATACATATGTATCTATGTGTGTATGTGTGTGAGTGCTGTTTTTTTGTTTGTTTGCGGTTGCGGTTCCCGTCTGTTTGTCGGCAGCCATGTGAAAAAGGCAGCAGCAGCAGCAGCAGCAGCATCTACTCCTCGTCGCTTGATTGTTAATTGCAGCCTCCTTGATAATTTCATTACGCGCCGCTCGAAAAATCGAGGTCGCCGAAAAAAAGCGAATGCGAATAAGTTGTCGTCGTCGGTTGGCGCGCATTGATAATTCAATCAGCCGAAAGTGTATGTGTGTGTGTCGTCTGTTGTGCGCCTTTTTCTAGGACACATGGGTGGCAATTAGTCCGTTTAGAGTAGATGGGACGATGAAGTGAAATTAAGTAAATTGGTCGCATGATACATTAAAAACAATTAATCGAGATTTTTATTTAAGATTAGCGACACGCAGTAAATTCATTTTTAATTTGATAATTTTCAAATCTTCACTTTAATAACTTTATTCTTAAAACAAAAATTACATTTATTATTATTATTACTATTCAAAGCAACAACAACGCGGTGAAATATTGAGAGAATGTCAATGAGGAGTTTTAAGCGTCACCCAAAATTGAATTGAGCGACAAGTAAATAAATTCTGTGCTGCTTTTTCCGATGCATTAAACGCCCAATTTAAGTGGATGATCTGTCAAATATGTTGAAAACGCTAAATATCGTGTGCGAGTGTGAAGTTTCACGTTCTGAATACCATCAAGCGTATTAATTAACTTTGCGCTATCACTTTTTTCTCTCTTGTGCTGCATATACGGAACGCGGCAATAAACGATCAAAATTTTAACGAGTTGTTGTTTATGTATGTTATGATTGCACTTTTCCCGGCGTCGATTACTTTTACCAATCGGTGAGATCCTGTCGATTAAGGATGCGAGCCGAGCCGATCCGGAGATGAAGCATGTGCTTATACCTGTATGTTCTAACCGTCATGGTGTGCATTTTGTCGTTCGAGTACACACACACACACACACATTTAACGGCTTGTTTAATTCGATGTAATTTATGCGGATGGTGAAAATCGGTGTCGCTTTTTTTACGGATTTATGTCACATTGTTGGAAATAAAAATTATTTCATGCTTGATAACCATTACCGCAAAGCTAAATATGCCATATCTATATATGATACATTTTATTAGATTTAATTAAATCGCATCCATATTTATTAGAAGCGTATTTAAAATAAACACGGTCAAGGTTATTAAAAAAATTACATGGCAGGAAATGCTCATCGACTAAATAAATGCGCGCATTTTAAATGAAATTTTTATGGCTCGTTGTAATTAAAATTATGTAATTAATTAGAGAGCAAAAAATGTTACCATGTGGATGTTGATTGTTGTTGTTGTTGTTTGTTGCTGTTGATGTTACTGCTGCCGCCTATTGATGCACAATGGGAGGATTGTTTATTATGCGCGGCCGAAATTCACATAAATATTTATAACATATTTTGGAACGCAGAGATTCTGCTCCAGTTTTATTAATATAAGTTATACGTCGATTATATAAATTAGTGGTTTAATTGCAGATTACATTAATAACTTAATTGGACAGAATCGCTTTTTATTATAACACATAAAAGTTCATTAACTTATTAAACGAATTCATTATTGTTTACATAAACGCCTTTTTTATACATTTTGACGACCTATAAATATCCAAAGTACTTATATATGTTTAGTGGTCAAATCTAATTAATGTTTCTTATCGTATCTATATCGTGTTTCATATTTTCAAATCGATTTTAAACTTATTCTTCTGAAACATTGATAATAGGCCTTCAAACCGGATGATTCTTTAGTCACTTTCTCAATAGTATTTTCACAGCCCAATTAGGCGTATGTGGTTGTTGTCAAAGTTACAGATTCTTTGTATACACGAAAAAATTCCTTTTATAACATGTGATTATTTATATATTATGCTTTTACAATATTGATTGAATACAAATTAACGACCTAAATATTCTAGGCAGACAAACGTTTTTCTTTAACTAAAAATTTGTTTTTGCTATATATGGCTATTTTGTATTTTATCCAAATGTGCCCCATTTTTTATCATATTATATGGGAATTCATATATACGAAATTGTACGATCTGATCAAAATATTATTTTTTGTTGCGTGGCCCATAATTTATCGATATATACGTGTACCCCCGTAGTACACAAACCGCAAAAACGTCAAAACGCTTATTTTATAGTGCCGTTCAGTATCCTCTCTTCCTTATATTATTTACTCGAAAATGCTACATTTCTATTTATTTCATATGCATTTACATATATACAATTTTATTTATTATATGCATCCAAACACACACACATACATTCATCGATATGTATGTACGCTTAGATTTTGTTACATACACTCTCGTAAACATATAGCGGAAATGTACATGACACACCAAGAAGTAAATTTAACATTTTCGTATTGCAAATTTATTACCAAAAACCGCTTTAGATATATAATCAATAAATCATGTTTATGCAACATATGAATTTACACTATATTTTGAACATTTACTTGCATATATAGTTCAATGTGTTTAAACGAATGATTATTTTTGGGGCATTTATCTGACAGATGACTGTTGAAGAGGATTTTTGATTAAATTTTTATGTGCTGCTTTAGCTTTAGAAACAATTTATACTAATTTTTGTGCTATATTTGTCCATACTTAAAGACAAAAATGCTTCAACGTTTATAGACACTGTGCAGACATAGTCTAGACTCTGGAGATATAATGTAGGCAACGTTACATATTTCTGTTAGTTTAAAAAATTCAAAGTCATGTTTGTATGCAAATCTTTTATTTAATCGATTTTTTATACTAATTTGGTGTAGAAGTCAAAAGTCAATAAGGTAGTGGTAAAAGCGTAGGGATTATTTTCAAACATTTTTATTATTTCTTCTCTATTTTTGTAATTTTTTATGAATATTTATTCTTCACTATTATATATTATATATATCATATCAAATTTGTAAAATTTTTATAAAATTTGCAGCTCTAGCAATGATTTCATGTCATATTGTCTTTAATCATAACATTTTTATACAAATACCTGCCTTTATACCATAATTTTGAACAAGGGGAGTAGCTTTTATACTTTTTTATAAGTATTTTTAGTACTAAAAGTTTGTGTAATCATTTCTAAAAGTTTCTATCTAATTTATTTATAATAATATTATAATTTAATTATTTAAAAAAAACATTTTTTAAAATAAATTTTATGTATGATTTAATCTATAATTGTACTGCTAATCTGACATGAATCAACACACGATATTTTAAAATTGCAACAACTATATTGTTAGATGACTTGCGCGCTCTAATAGCTTAGTAAAAAGTCAAACGTGTATTGTCGAATGATTGACAATACTAGATAGCTGGAGGTAGAATTATAATAATTTCCTGCTTTTTATGCGACGCTAACTTAATAAAAATTAATTGAAAGCGCTTTCAATTCACTTCAAAAATATAGTTGTTACATATATAGATGAAATGCAGCAGCATCTAGCGCGCACGAAATAATCGGAACGTTTATTTAAAAACGAAGCGAACAATTTCGCCCCCGTTTTTTTTGCTCTTTGCAACTGCTGTTGTTTTACTTTCGGTGTGTATGTTACGTACAACGTACAGAGTCGATGAGGTCAAATAGTTTTTGTGTTGTTGCAATCGCTGTCCGTTTTTTTGTTGCTGCTGCTGTTGGTGGAAGGACGGCGAATGCGGCAAAAAGGGCGCTCGCGCGAGCTGCTCGTATTTTTTTCCGTTCGCCGGGCACCGTGTAATAAAATAGTCCACATAGATTTGAAAAGGTGATGGCACGTTCATGCATACGAATCGTTTGTAATAAGCAAATATATTTCCTTTTATTATTACCCCAACACGGTATCTTAGCGAGACCGTAGGAAGGGAAAAAATGCTCGGACAATATTTTAGATATGCAAAAAAATAGCGAACGCTCGCTCGCCGTTTCCTCCTTCAACCACGACCGATACGGTTTTTTATATGCGACAATAACCCACATATTACTCACCTATTTAATTCCAATTTGTAACATTGATGGTTTACAATTAATCATCGTTGAAATTCCTGATAGATACAAAATTCACATTCGAACAACGCACATTAAAAATTAATTTGAGAGACGGAGAGATTTAAAATTATATATTATAACGCTGGTAGTCGTCGAAGAATATAATTTAAATAATTAATTGTTTGGCAACGAGACCTCTGTGTAATTACTCGCTAAAGATTAGTAATTGCGGGCCACGATTTTTCGGGGTTACTAAACAATAAACATTTTTTTTTTTGGATATGCAACACAATTTGCAATGAACAAACAAAGAGTATATTGCGCAATGGAATTTAATTTGTGTTAATAAAAATGTACAGTTTTGATGCAACACAATAACTAATGGAAAAATAATTTTTTAAATTTAAAAAGTAGAAAAAATTTCCATAAAATTTAAATATAGTGTAAACAAAAACTTTGTTAAATAAAATACTCTAATCTTGCTAAAATTAGTAATTGCAAATAATGTCTGTTTGGATATGCAACTCAAATTGTATGAATAAATAAAAAAGCATATTGCACAATGGAAAACTAATTGTGTGCTAATAAAAATATTTATTATAGATTAGAAATTATAAAGTGGAAATCAAAATAATTACAATTTCAAAGAATATTAAATAGAATAATTTCCATTAAATCTAAATAGAGCACATATTTATTTATTTAGTAAATAAATCGGAAAATAATTCAATATAGCAATATTTAAATTTGTTAAATAAAATATATATTTACTTAATTGAATTATTAATGCGCAATTTGCAAATATCAAAAATATATAATCCATTAAATAAACAAGAAAATCTGCTTTATTTTATTTTACATAAAAACGAATGATGATTTTTTTTGCATAGCAACAAAGAGTTACATTCACAATTTTATTGTTTTGATGCCATTTCCTTATAAGGCGGGTGGTCCGCATTTACAACCCTCCGGCAGCTCAAAAAATATATATTTATTTATATATTTATGTTTGGCGAGAAAAAAAAGGCAACAGCATTCTAATCACCTGCAGCGTCCTAGAACAACAACCCCAAAAATGAATTTTGGTGTTTTTTGTGTTAGTGGTTGTACAGATGTATGTGTGTGTAAATAGGCTCGCCACCTGCTGGCACGAATAAACGCAAAATATATGTGGGGGTAGGACATCGCCCCCATTTTCGCTCTTTCAACTTTTACCACAAAAACACATTTTAGCGCTACGGCATATTTTTATTATTCATTTTAATGCGAATCAGCGAGAGGAAAAAAATCCTACCACCCTTGAATGGCCTAATCGCGGTTTAATTAGCCGTCCAATTTGATTTTTTTTAATCAAAAATCGTAAAAATTGATTTATCCAGCCCGCGCGCGCGCGTAAATTCAACTTTATGAATAAAATTTTATCATTATATCGCCATCTTTTTCACATTCCTTCTCGTCATCGTTTTCACGCTCGCAAAAAAGTCATAACTCGAAAATTAACGATAAAATATTTAAAATGTTATTAAAAATGGCTGTAAAAAAGTTTTTTTAAGTAAGCATTCAATCTTTTATAAATAATTTAATATTGTCTGATACGCTTATCAGCACTTTCTTAAATATGCGGTCATAAAAAATGCATTAAAAGAAATATTTAACGATCTATTGTATATTATATTACAAACATTTTAGCTGTTAATTTAGTTGACTATCCTATCTTATGTTTAATTATCATTATAATCCAAAATAATATGCGAGTTTTTTACAATGCACCTAGAAAAAATTTATTAATTAATACAAAAATATATCATCTATAATTATATCGTATTGCATTGAAGTATTTTACATTACAGACAGCTTTAAAGTTGACTTGGTTGCCTATACATTACAAAAATATCATTTGGAATACATTTATGATGAGTATTAAATATAAATATGGCACGTTTACGAAACTTACAGCCTCGTTGGTTTTGTCTTGTAGTGGCATTGCAGCAATTGCATGCGTTGGTAATACTCGCGACGCAATAATTCTCTTGAACTCTTGCCCAGATAGTTTAATACGTCGCGGTCTGTCAGGATCATTGAAATCAACATCATATATCCCGAATTTTTGTCTGTGATTAATAATTAAAAACAATAATAGATGTTACTTGCTATATGTGTGTATATTCTTACGTGTAACCAGCTGGCCACTCATAGTTATCCATAAGGCTCCAGGCTGTATACGAAGTGACATTAACTTTGTAGGTATGAATCGCTTCCAACACCGAACTCAAGTACAACTAAAATCAATAATATTTTTTGATACTTTCAATGATTGGACAGTTTCAATCACAACTACAATTATATTATCAATCATCAAGGAACAATGTTAGTGACAGTTGATAAAAATTTAATTAAATGCAATCCGATGCTGACGAGGTCTAGTATGTGTGGTGGGTTTGGGCAAGAATGTTACCCAAAAGCCTTCCAATTTGTTTTTATTAAATTATTATTACCTGCAAATATCTGACCCGATTGTAGTCATCGACGCCGCCGAAATCCGCATAACCATTTTCGGTGATCATAATATTAGGATTTTTATATTCTTGCTGAATCCATCGCAGCGTATCTAAGAGCGCCCATGGAACAACCTATATCCACAAAATATCTTTATTTATCGTTATTGAAAGTGAAACTTTCTTTCGGTTTTCAAAATGAACAGGACGTGTGTGAAGCTTTTTTACCTTCAGCCAAAAGAGCGTCGAATTCTCCCACTGCTCATTCCAGCTCTTCTCGCACTCCATGTCATAGAGAGTGTTGATCGTTTCGTAATTATCGTACGATTTGTGAGCGACTTCTATTGCTGAGTACATGTTGAGGCCGAGGAAGTCGGAGCTACCGTGTAATCGCGCGATTTCTTCTGGGCTGAATTGGGGAAGACGGGACTTCGCGAAGCCTTCGCGTTTTGAACGTTCAGCCACGTAGCGTTTTACCACCTCGGGAAAATCTCCCGTCCCGAAAATCGGATTTGCATAAAAACCAAACTAAAATACATTTTATAATAGATTTGTTAGAAATGCATTGTTTTGCATTTGAAGTACCGACTAAAACACATAAAAATATATATCTTTCTATTTATTTTTGTTGCTGAAAATAAGTTAACGTGATGTTGCTATATGTTTATGTTTTCTAATACATTAAAGGGCTATTCACACGCATCAGTCACGAAACGCCAACGTTTCTTATCATTTAGACTTTTATAATAGAAAATATTTGCCGCGCACAACATCCCAAATATTATTTCCTCCCGTATACGTGCATGAATGAAATATTTCCATTGTATTGCTTTTCTACATTGAATAGGCAGCGCGTACTTTATCTTGTGCATTATTTCATGTTACGCAAATTTTATCTTTTGTCAGGCGAGAATATTAAATTTTAATGGCTTGATCGCGAATTAGAAATTAGCTGTGTGGGTAGGGTAGTGTTACTTCTTATTTTTTTTATGTCTTACTGAGAATTGTAGAGAACGTTTTGCTGCTTCGATATCCTCAGGACTGTCGCTTTTCGGCACCTGCCAATGTGCCATCTCCAATGATATTCCAATTTTACCTTTTTGCTGCGGACGATATTTCTCATCGTACATATGGTAGGCCAATGCATGTGCATTTAACATACTATACGCACATTGATAATCCGCGATTCCGCTCATATTAATTGCTGGTGCAAAGTCTGTTTTACCGTAGCCCAAGCCGCAATGAATGGACGGCTCGTTGAACGTCAACCATAACTTAACGCGATCACCAAATTCCCTAAATGCCAGATCGACGTAGTCGAGATAGTAATTTACTATCAGCGGATTTGACCATCCACCTTTATTTTTATGACGCAAAACAATGAGTATAGGATAAAATAGTTGAAATTTCATGCAAATTGATCATCACCTAAATCTTGTAACGGTTGCGGCAGATCCCAATGGTAGAGCGTTATCATCGGCTCGATTTTGTTTGCTAAGAGCTCATTTATCAAGTTATTATAATAATTTATGCCGTCCTGATTGATTTTATTTATGAGGCCGGTGGGGAGCAGACGCGACCACGCGATCGAAAAGCGGTAGAAATCGACGCCCAAGTGCCGGCACATCGCCACATCCTCGCGGTACTTGTGGTAGGAGTCGCAGGCGATGTCACCGTTCGAACCATCGATTATTCTCTCCGGGTACTGATGCGAAAACCTATCCCAAATATGCTCCCCTTTACCTTGAAACACAACATATTTATATCAACACTCAAGTGCAATTCATATAGATAAGACAATACTCGAAGTTTTATTTGCATTTTTTATTTTAATGTGCATATCATTCGTATTTATAAAATTTTAAGGTATAAAACTTAAATATCTGTTTCTTATCTTAAAAGTAAATAGGAATTAAATTTATATTTTCTTGTTATCCATTTCATGTTACTTATTTAGCACAAATTAGATTTTCTTTATCTTATATTCCAATTAAGATAAACTTATTAAAAATAAAATTTTCTATTTAAATAATATGTACTTAAACTTGAGTAGTAGCAACATATTTTATCATAATTTATGTGATAGATTGCAACAAACACAATTTCTTAATCAATTTAATTACGATAAAAAAATCGATGCAAATTAGTCATCTATTAATAATTTCAAGGTGCACGAAGCAGTATTTGTTTACATATTTCAATACCTAGAAAAAAAATCTACATATTGGCATCAGGTTTAATTGGCCTGTAATGCAACTGTTTGGGTAATAAATTAAAAATATAACTATAATATATTGCAAATTAATTCAAATTCCAAATGCAAAGAATTTGCATAATGTAATTTCGGAGGATTACAATTAATTAAAATACTTTATAAATCTCATTACACGAGCGGCCGCAATTGAAAGTGAGTGTTAAAGCGGATTAAATTAACAATAGCGCTTTTTTTTTTCGTGAAGATAGTTTGCGACGAATTTGCATAGTTTACAATTATGCCGCGGCAAGCAGCTATAAATAGTTCAGTAAACATCTGAATTTCAATCGAAGGATTAATATATTATAAAAGAATTGTGTGCATTTATTACCACTCAGATTCCATGCGCCTTCGATCTGGTAGGAGGATGTGGCGACGCCGAAGCGAAAATCTTCGGGGAACGCATGTTCGGATAGTTTTTGCGCGTGGCAGGCGTAGGTGACGCTAAAGTTTATCGCATTGAAATAACGCAATTTGATGATAAATACGAATTTATTACGTACCTAGCAATGAGCGCACATAATGTATTAATAAAAACCATTCCGAATCACATGGAAATAAATAAATAACATAAAATCGCCGACTTTAAATGCGCATAAATAAAACGCGAGCGCGCAACAAGTGGTGCGGTGCTATATTGTATACTATATAGATGTATACAACAACCCCACCGTATCCAAAAACAACAATCTATTTACTAATTTTTCAATCGCGCCGCGTAATGATAACTCGCGATGCACTTTGCGAGAAAATAAACATAGATAGACATTAATTTCTTGATTGCAATGGGGGAACAACGTATAAGCGTGCGCATACGCTTTCTCGAAATTTTATTGATAATGATACGCGAAGTTATTCGCAGCAGCGCGCTTTTTTCTTCTGCTTTTCCAAGTTCGAGCGAACGAAAGGGTGGATGGTTTTGAAAATGATTTTACGACGACGTTGTTTTATTATAATACCCCGATACCTGCACACACGTATAGCGTGCCTGATAGATATTATAGTCCTTCGTATATATAAAGGATATAAAAGCGCTTTCTTTACTTTACGTATACGCGCAAATTTATTACCATCAATCTCATTTTACACGCTCTTCGAGGTGTAGTGAATTAACCTCTTAGGAAAACAATTACAGCACATACGTGTGTGTATGTGTGTGTTCGCTTGCGAGGTGGAAGAATGGCCTTTTTGTCCGCTCGATGCTTTTTTATCATTAATAATAGATTAATGTGTAAATTACAATGAACTCGTTGATGGTTTTCAACGCAAACATCAACCGCCTTGATGTAAACATATGTTTATCAATTATTTTTTTTGTTATACATTGTTGTATATTTTGCTATTTTTAAACGTTTTTAGGGGGGTTTCAATCAAGAAATTAATGTTTTATTAGCGAAGAGACATGCATAATATAATATTTGCAGTATTTACATAAATTAGAAGAAATTAATTACTATTATCACCTGGCTGTTAACAATCCACATTCCACAATCCACACAATGGTGTTTCAAGATATCCTACTCCTTAGAATAATGATCGAAAATCCAAATAATATCTTGATTTGAGAGAGACATCGTCCGTGCCACTCATAAACTAGAANAAATTAGAAGAAATTAATTACTATTATCACCTGTCTGTTAACAATACACATTCCACAATCCACACAATGGTGTTTCAAGATATCCTACTCCTTAGAATAATGATCGAAAATCCAAATAACATCTTGATTTGAGAGAGACATCGTCCGTGCCACTCATAAACTAGAATGGAATTTATTATCTCACTGCAATAAATTTCTTTATAGGAAATGTCTCAGCGCTTTTTATCTACCTGCATAATTATATATATGAGTTGCAAGATAAAATACACATTTTGTAGTGATTGCTAAATTTTTTGTTGCCCAATATGCGTATGCATTTTTACGAGGCCTGGGAGCAAATTACGAGCACGATTAATGTCTGTAACTAAAACACAAAATAAGATGTATGTAACTACTAAATCGTATGTTACTGGTAGATTAGGGACAGGGAGAGGTTAATTATTAGGTTATTTGTGCTGACTGTGTCCCATTGTGCTGGATAATTTGTATTAATCCAATCCAATCACATACAATATTTAAAATGATTGCATTTCGGCGACGAAAAAACATGCACTGTAATAAAAAGAGCGAACGGTTTCGACACACAAGTTGCATTGCAGGTAATAAACGTAACGTTATTATCAACAACGATAAAGATAATTTGTTTGAACTAAACTAAAAAAAAATCTATTCAAAAACTATAATTAATATCTAAAATGTAGCAATAAATTAAATGTTGTTTGATTAAAAATGCAATTAAAAAAACCCATAGATAGATAGATCAGTCACTATTTCGTGGTAATATGTAATAATTGATGAGCTAGTTGGATGTAGCATAAAAAATGGACAACTCCTTATTTCGCCACAAGTTTCAAAGCAATTAAAAGTTTGTTTGTTGGCGAAAATAAAAAATCACTACGTAAACATAAATATGAAATCAATTATCAATATATTCGTGTTTGCGTTATTAAAAAAATAGCACATTTACTAATTGTTCAAATTATAAATAATTTATCAGTCTTCCTCTTGTAAGTTAGCGTGGAGCGAAAATCGATAATGCATGCGCGCACGTTTTAATTTAATTAAAAAAATCCGTTTTTTTTGTTAAACGCACTTGGAAAATATTTCAACCACTTGCCAAAAAATACATGCAGTCATTTAGTCAATTTAATAAACTTGTAGATAGTTTATTTTATAAAATTTATGTATTTTTACTTATATGCATTGGTAATTTCTTCACTTTGTAAAATTTGTAATTGATAGCCATTGGAATACTAGCCAAAAGAATTAAAATCAAGGACTTGTTTCACAAAAATTTTCCAACATTTAATCAAATATTACAAGTTGTGATAATAAATTATTTTTGTGACTCTCAGATATCAAAAAATATTATAATAAATAATAAAATATAATTAATGTTTATTGAAGTTTTCAGTATTTTATGACGATATAGATATTTCAAGAATTTTATATCGCACTAAAGTGTTATTGAGAATCACTGAAATAAATAAAACATTTTTTATATTGCACATTTTTCGAAAATTTTGCTTTGTGGTGTTGGTTGATGTGTTTTTCGCCACAAGCGCAAAATTTTATTTAGCTCGTCCGATTCAAATTTCAGCAATTAATAATGATTTTACCGTACAGCAAATGTTTCGTATTTTAACATGGGTCCAAAATCTGTGCTAGTAAATTGTACAGCGAGAGAGTTTTGGTAAATTGCCATTTCTCTCCTGTATCAAAACGTTATATATGTAGATTGGTTAGTTGTCTGTGTGGTTTTCATTAAACGATTAGCAACATATGTTTATGGCGTTTATACATCATCCCCACATCCAAAATCCAAACCGAAACCACCTCTCCAAATAAATTTAAAAAAACCACCCCAACATACATTACATACACACATACATTCAAACCCACAGTGGAAAACAAACAGCAACAATCTTATTTTACATAACGGCAACAAACATACAAACAAAAAATGTGTTATCCTTTCGCAAAGTTGATGGGGCGCGCAGCTGTCTCTCTGCATTTTCATCGAATTAAGATGCATTGTGTTGCTTCGATTCGTCTTTTAACCCCTTTGCTACCACCACATGTGATACGACTTGGACGAGCGAATATTTTACGTGACCGTCTTTTGTTATTAAAACTTAATATTATTTTCGAATAAAGCAGCGACAGCAACACCGCCACCAATACACCAGAGCACACATACACACACACACACACTATCTTTGCTGCAAGCTGAAATTTAATATAAACTTTATCTAGAATGTAGTCATCAACTCATCGTCGGCTAAACGAATTTAATTACACGTAATCATTTTAGCAATTTTATTGTATTATTGCAACACGGGAAAATATATTTTTAATTGCGTTTATTAAGCGCGCGCTAATCTATTTTTTTTATTGTGTTGAACATTTTTCGTATGAATGCATGGACGATAAAAAAGCATGCAGGAGTGTGGCTCCTTTTCATTGCACAATGATATCGCCGCACATATTTGTGTGGTGGCGAATAGAATAGAATAGAATGAAGCCGTTTCAGTTTTTTCTAGCGTTGGTTAAAATTGCTAATGATATGTGCATTTAGTACACCCTAATGTGTTCATTTAAAATGCAAAACGGTGCTTATAAGAATACTGCCAAACGAAATTAAACGTTTCTTACAATATTGATTTATCATAAAAAACAATAGGTATTTTAATACATATATACTCTTCAATTACATTGAGTTAGGCTCCATATTGTTCAATACTAAAATACTTATTATCAAAGAAAGTTTAAGAAACTTGTAGAACATTAATAATATTCCTTCCTTATTTAATATTCTAATTTTGTTTTTATAAAAATGCATTTCTTATCATTTTATAAAAAGCGTATATTTTTCTGAAGCAAAAAAAATCCTATAAGTTTAGATTTTTCTTCAAAAAATTATGTTTATTTATTTTTTTCGACTGTTTACGTCTAAAAATGGACAGAACATGAATATAAACAATAATCAGTTACAACAGTAACCGAAGAGTACTAAAGTAAAAACAAAAACTCATTGAATAAATGAATGTCTTGCTTGCATCAATATTATCGATATCAGCCAGTATATTAAGTTTTTGCGAAATATTAAAAATGATAATCTAGATGGAAGAACCTATGTACCTATATTGAAAAATATTTAGATAATATTTTTTAAATTCTCTATATCTTATTAAAAGTATCAGTAGGATGGCTTCTTTGGCTCGTATGCAACATTATAAATCAATATTCGATAAAACACTTTTTTATTGTAGCAAATTCTTAACATTTTTTCACTAAACTGTGAAAAAATAAACGTTTTTTTTGTCTTTGATATGATGGATATGATGTTGTTACGTAATTGCATTGCATTGCATCGATTGATATGCCAAATTGCACTAATTAGCGTCGTCGTTGCGCAAATATTAAGTCATGTTATTAATGAACATAAAATTAGCTATTCACTAAAAGTTTGTGCAAACACAAAGTCATGTAATGGATGCATGAATTTTATGGAATAAAAAAAAGGGAATCGGTGTTTATAAAGAAAATATTATCAGAAGGTACAAATTAGATTCGTGTCGGTGTGGCTGTGTGTATGCATGTGTGTGTTTGTGCCGTAAAAGGCACAAAACAATATAAACCTTAGAGATGTCGTGTTTCACGTAATAACAATATCAAAATTCTATGGGGCTGAGATTAGCATACAAACTGCCAGACATCCCTTGCCGGTAGTATAAAAGACATATATCGGTGGGAGGCGGTTGCGATGATGATGAAGAAGAAGGGGGGCGGCGAAGATGGTGGGGTGGCGGGGAAGGTGCGGGTGCGGGTGGTAAGAACGCGCGCGACCTTATCACTTTATTATTATCGCAAATCTGCAAATCATACGCGTCTGGAACGTGTTACACGCCGAGGAGAAAACAAACACCAAACATTGCTGTGCTGTTGTTTCACTTCGATACAAATAAAAATGCGCCCTTCTCCCCCTTTGTTATTATTATTATTTTTTCTTCATATCAAATTACATTATATTATTTCGCACAGCGTAAATAAATTATCGCCACTGTCTCGTATTGATTGAATTAAGAAAGCAATTAAATGATCGTTGAAAACGTATTATTAATAGTGCGAAGTTGGTGACATGTTTGCTTGCTTGCCTTCCTCTCTGTCTTTTATTTATTTATTTATTTTTTTCTCTTCTTCATTGCAGAAAAAATCCAACAACTTTGGAGCGTTTCCATTATGGAATAGCACGAAATGATTTATACCGTAAAAATGATCCACTTGTCGATAAATTGCTGCACGAATTAGCGACCGAGGAGATTTTACACGTCGGTGAGTTAAATAAAAATGTTTATACATATGTGCGCTATTGTGACCGGCTGCTTGTTTCAAATTTGTCATAATTAAAATTTACGAGCGTTTGGGGAATTTTCTTACAATTATTCGACATCACGACATCGTCCAACAAAAAAAAACAAATATTTCTGTAAAATATCTAGCAGGAAATTCACATTCGCATTTAATAGACTGAAAGTTAAATTAAATGTTTTTAATTTAATGAGGAAAAATTATTATAAAAATAATTACTTACACAGAAAAAATAATATTAATTTTCCAACAATCGTTATACTTCCTATGAAATAAAAAAAAACATTAATTAATTCCGTTAAATGTCAAAGAAATTGCATCCAATTACATTAACATTAAAAAAATACATAATCGGTATTCATAAATACTAATTTTTTAAATTAATTCATATTAATTGAAAGTTGTTTTGTTCGCTATATGAGGTGCACATTATACGGGATTTAACTACTTTAGGAGATACTAACTGCGATTTAGGCTAATATTTTGTTTGAGAACCGAACTGAATTCTAAGAAACGAGCTGCATTTCGCAAAGGTTGTGTATTGGACGATAAACTCACTGCTTTATTAATTAATAAATGTATTTTGATTGAGATACGAGCTAATTTGATTTATAATTTACGAATTAAAGTCGTATCTCCACTCACTGTATGTGCATTATTTTAATAATTTGTTTGGAAATTTATACTTTAGAGTATTTCGTGTGCATCATTCTCTCTAAGCTTGAATAAAAAACCTTTTATTGTTACCTTTAATGTTCTTAAAAAATTGAAAAACAGTGAAACTTGATAAAAAATAAAGTACAATAGCAATTCTTTGAAAAGAAAAATACTTATTCTTGTTAAAATAACTCATTAACTATTTTTATTAAACTCCAATTATTTATAATTTGTTGATAAATTTGATTTCTGATCCGATTCTGGTAGCACTTGGTGTTAATTTTCTTATTAATTAGAGCTTTTCTTAGAAAACATTGTCACATAATATAAAAAGCAATTCTTTGAAAAGAAAAATACTATTATTTTATTTGGTTAAAATGACTCATAACTTATTAACTATTTTTATTAAACAACAAATATTTATAATTTATTGATAAATGTCATTTCTGATCCGCTTTAAATATCACTTGGTGTTCATTTTTTATCAATTAAAACTTTTCTTAAAAACATTGTCATACTAAGCATTTTGCCATTATAGTCGAGTCCAATTTTATTAGTTTATCTAAAATTGATTAAAATCTATTTTACATTTGAAGTGCGGATTAATTTTGACTAACCCTCGTCAATAACGCAAAATTCATTATAGACTTGACAGAATAAATAAACCACAACATTATGCGAAATGATTATGTTGATGATGATGATGATGATGATTTTCACAACAGAATTATTAATATTGAATATTATTGTTGATAATTTTATTTTTTTTGCACGACTCTCCACGCATTCGTATGTATATATATGGAGGATAGATAAAATCTAATATTAAACATGTTTGTTGTGATAGCGACGCTTAATGACGCTAAAAACGAGCAACAAACGCTATTAACAGTTTTTGGTTAGTTTTAATGATCATGCTCCTGTTTTATGTTGCGTTTGCACTCCATTTACCTACACCTACTCACACCACCCAACGAAAATCCCTCGCTCGTAATTTACGACTGCGCCCCATAATTCATAGAGAAATTAAGAATACATGTGAGATTCATTTCGCAAATGAAATGAAAACGCTCGGGTAGCAAAAAAATCGTATAATCGTAAGCGAAAGAAATAAACAAAAGCACGCGTAATGAACATTTGTCGTGCGTTCCATTGTTTCCATAATTTGCACACTCCTAATCTTGATGATCTTGTTTTTCTTTCCTTTTTACATCGCTTTAACGAGTAATTAATATGGGAATGCTAGAAATGTTCCAAGATGTGTTGTTGTTGTTGCTTTTTTTCTTCGTGTAGATATTCGCTTTTTTGTTCTACTATATACTACAACGTTGTTGTTGTATTGAGCGAGCTTAATGCGTTCCAAGCTCATAATCTAACAAATTAACATTAAATTTCTATGTGTGTGTGTGTGTGTGTTTAATGCGCGCACATTACGTTACAAAAATCATTTACAATTAACGCAAAATAATTATTCAAAAAACATTGATTTGGCGTTTGCATTATTTATGACACTATTAAAACGGATTGCTATTTTTATATGCCACGATGATCGAATTAAAATAGAATTTTTTAAGTGTGCCAGATCGCAAAAAACACATTTGATAGATGATTTTAATATAGAATAATGTGATTTATCTATCGCACGTTTATAAAAATTGTTTAATCAGCAAAATTTGCGAAATGAAAATACTTTTTTGGAATAAGTAATATGTATTATATTACAAACTAGAGCAATTTTATTGATGTTTTGCTAAAATGTGGCTTCAAAAATTAATTAATCAGTGTACGTAATTATGACTAAAATCCTTTAATACACTTTTAAGAGTAGGAAGTAAGTAATAATACATCTTGTTTTAGTACTTAATAATAAATAATTACAAATTAGCGCTTTTTTATTTTGATTGACAAGAAAACAAAAAAAAGTTTTGACAAATTTCAATCGAGATAATGGGGGTTTTGTGTGCAATAAACATCATGCCATTAAAAAAAGTAATTATTCTTGCCCGTTTCATTTGATTTAAGTATTGAAACTGAAATTAACAAAAATTATAGCCGCGTTTGAATTGAGCGTTTTTTTTTATTAATTTGTATTACACAAAAACTGGTATTAATTAGAAGTTGATCAACGAGAGTGCACATCTGCTCAATACTACAAGATAATAATTTTTACCCCATTGAATTTCCATTATTGTTTAATACAATTGATGATATTGCAAATCAACGAACCAATTCCTACCAAATATATCATGAAACAAAGTATTATGTGCAATAGTATGTAGCGATCGTACATACATACACAACAACCACCAACATGTAGCTATCTATAGATAGATTGTGTATCTAACGAACGTACAAGGGGCGCATAAAACAAAACATACGCATCCGCTTTTCAAATATTATTTATTGAAGAGGATGGCGATGCGGCGCGGCGGCGGCAACGGGATGGGATGCGATGTTGATGGTGGTGGGCGTTCATTATCGATGCGCTGTGGAGGAGAAATAAGCGCATTTTTCCATCGGCGTATTTAAATAAAAGCGCGCACGGGGGACATTTAATGAAAAATAAAATCGGTTGCAAACACACACTCACATCTAGTCATACACACATACATACGTGCGCGTTGAAATGAAAAACGCGCAAAAAATTGGAAAATCAATCAGCGCGACCAACCCGCCCGCCGCAACTACTACTGCAAGTGTGTTTTTTTTGCGGCGCGTCGAACTATCGTCATGACAAATTGGAATTTCATTGCGATGTTTGTAAATATGTCCTTTTTGATCGAGGGGCGGTTTTGAAATGCACAAGCGTCTGCCGAATAAATAAAGAGGTCATCATGTGAAAAACAACAACATATTAATAAACATTTAATTTTAGAATTAGATTTTTGTATTTCAAGTCGTGTTAAATTACGAGGATTATTTAGTGCGCTCGTAAAAATGAAATTAAGCGTATACCTATAAACAATGCAATCTTTACGTAGAACGAGGATGATAATTATTTCATTTGCGCGCGACGTTCGCAATTTTTCATGTTTGTTTTATTTCCATGCGATGCGTGGCGCGATGTGAGGAAGAAGTGCGAGCGAGCGGCTCCGGCGCCCCCCACGCGCTGGAAAATAAATGAGAAAAACGTTTTTGTGATGTATAAACCTGCAAAATGGTTGTACTACTTTGCGGATCTATTTGTTTATGTTTATCACGTAATTTTATGCAACGATACGCACATCTTCTCCGGGTTATAATATTCGCCAGCGCCTCCTCGCCAGCCCGCAATAAACAAAATAGTTACACGCAAAAAGTTTTTTTCTTTTTCCTCTTTTATTAAAGACGAATAAAGCGAAATGGAATTTATGATATTGCTCAAAATGCAACAGCGATGCTAGGCAAACAGCAAGCAGCAAGGCACTCATTTCAAATCATTTTATTTAATCGAAGCAGATTTATCGAGGAAAAACAAATATTAGAACATTAAACAAAATATGAACAGCGATTTAACATTACATTTTTTTCTCTTATCAGTTACTACGTTAAACTGTTGATTCTTTCAATCAAATAAAATTACTGCAAATTTATTGACTTAAAATAAATATACAATTATTAAATAATATATTTCAAAATCAATATTATTAAATCTTGAACTACCGATATATACAATATAAATAACCTGGCGTTTTTCTAAAAATAAAAAAATAATAAAATTAGTTTTATATTTACACTGGACATATGAATTTCATATTATTAAATATTTGTGAGTGATGATGTTACAATTATATTAAATATTTATATACCATCACATTTTTCACTAAGTTTTTTTAGTTATTCCATTCAGTTTTCGCTTGTTATTAACATATTTATGAATTTCCTATTAATTTTTGGTTTTAATTTACACCTAATTTTTCAATACAATTAGTGAAATTTAATTATTTTTGATTTTATGGCCTAAAAAATAATTAAAATAAAATGTAGGACAATTATCTATAGTATGAAAACACAATTAAATATAATCCATTAATTTTCAGTATTAGTAAAATTCGAATGAAATGAAAATAATTATGTTTTATTGTACACAGTTAATTAAATTGCTATTTAGCAAACTTGCACGATATTTTAATTAATCTGCGTTTTAATTTACAAAAAAAATTAGTGTACATACACAATAAAATTGATGAACGCAGGAAAACTATTCATGCATGCAAATTGAAAGAATGAATGATATTTTCACGTTTTCGTTCATAGGTAGGTGGGTAATAAATAATCCGGCAGTTTATATTAATATATAATTTTCACGTTGTTGTTGTGGTATTGAATGAATGAAGGGGGGCAATAAAAAATAAGGTAAACTAAATAAAGCATAACCGATCGCGCTCTATTATTATGATGATTACGTTTTTCTTTGCGTCGTCGTAGTAATTTTTTTGTTAAAATTTCATGTTTGTTGTTTTGTTAGCGTTTCTATAAGAACTTATTTTATTTTAATAAAAATAGCGTCCTTTGTTATGAAAATTATAATCATTATTTTTCTATATGTTCATGTATAAGAAAAGTGAATATTATTGGAGTGATTTATGATCGATACATAAATATTTATTAAATAATAATGTGCATACGTTAACGTCACTTTTTAACGCATTGTTATAAATTAACCCCACTATGAGAAGATATTTCACAGTAGATTAATTAATCCAAAAGATTAGATTTCTCTCGTGTGTGTGTGGAGATTAAATGAGCCAAATTTGTTGCTTTGTAATTACATACAACTAAGAGAACAAATTCTTCAACACTAAAAAGCTATAAATATCCTAATATACATAGATTTATAAGTTTTCCAAAAAATCATTTCAAAATCCATCCAAACAAAACATATTTAAAGCTAGATGTATGTAGGTAGTATAAGAAAACTAATCAATACACTCACAAATAATTCTTGATTGTTTCGTTTCGTCGGCGGGTAACAACAACAACATCTGTTATCAGTGCCTTTTCTGTAACATGTTGCGTTAACAACGATGTTTTTACATTTCCTACGCAAACGGTTAATTGTTTTTGTGCGCATTCTATCAGCGATAAATCTGAACCGTTCACCGCCGTTGTTACATTATTCGGCTGATGCATGTATATTATATCTTGTTTATTTGCATGCATAGTCCGGTAGTAATAGATGGATGGCATTTGGGACTGGCAACTATTTATTGTCATTCGAACCGAAAACAAAACCGCAAATATTCACAATTAGGCGCGTCCTACCACAAAATTTATTCAACAAAACATAACAAACAACAACTAATATCGGATTTTCTCGCCGTACGCTTTGATCCACTCACTCGTTTCACCATCCCCCCGCAGTTCACTCGTCTTTTTTTTATTACTGACACATTATTTTCACTCAGCGTTCGTTTCACTATGGGAAAATTCAAATTGCTGCGCACGGATTTGCAAATCGAAACACATAAATAGTTGTTACGCGAAACGATAATGATAATAATTTTGCATTTTGTTCAATTGTACCAGTTAATCAATCTATCGTAGATAGCAACAATCGGAATCTGATTTGTTTCTCGACGTTAATTAATTGTGAAGCTGTTTCGTAAATTTGTAACGTGCTTTTTTGTTTAATTCGCACGTTTAGTGGACTTAAAATTTATTTGATGATGCTGATTACATAATCTGAATTTAAATTTATTGTTCATCAAGTAAACTTATATAGATTTGACAACGCTTGTGTGCGAACTAAATTTTGGGGTTCTTTAGAAATACATTTTTGTGCCACAAATTATTTATTTAGCACCTCCAAGTCTCTTAAACCTAAAATTTTATTGGATTTTTCTTTGCGAAGGAAATTTTTGCGATGTTTTTCTTTAATTTTTCTTTGATTTAGGCATTTTCCATCAAAATTTAAAGATTATCACTTTTATTGTTAAAAAATAAACGAAACAGATTATAAACAACAAATAACGAATAATTTTGGATCTTAACTTTTAATTTCTGGACTAAGCACCTATTAGACAAATGGAATATATTCAACTCTTTTTCTTTCTGTTCAATAAATAATTTGATGGAGCAGTTCTTATAAAAAAAGTTTCTCTATTCCTGGTATGCCTACTAGGTATTTGGTATCCTATATCTAGGAATGTAATACTGCTTTCGCCATCAATCATTTTTTTAATAAATACCATGTCACCAATTCTTCTCCTCTCAGCAAGAAGTAAACTCTTGTGCTTTTGCGTTAAATATTCATAACAATTAGGAATAAAAGGTATTGATTTATTCGCTAAAAATTTTAATAGAGTTAAAATTTGTTTGTCGATGTTGATTAAATAATCGCATTTTAATTTATTGTCCGTCAAGTAAACTTATGTAGATTTGACTTTGAAACAGCATCGGTAAGGTTCTTGGATTACTAACGTTGAGTTTGCGATGCAAATCAGCGGGAGGATAAGTTTCGCTCAATTTGCGTTAGGAATCATCAGCCGAACGACGACCACGTGTGCCGTCGATACAATTAATTATTTATTTATTGTTGTTTTGTTTGTTGTTGCAGAGCAAAAATCGGGCGGCACGCAGATTAAGCTGGTGATTGACTATCCAAACGGCACCCAAGCGCTATTCAAACCTATGAGGTAAGTAAAATCAAATATTTGCCCTTTTAACTGTCCTTATTTATATTTCAATTAAAACTTAATCAATTTAAGTTAATTTATTACTCATCAGTCGAGTTTTTGTTAGGCGAGAAGCACGTAATCTTATTTAGTCTAGCGTATGTGCATTAAGATGCCATCCCACATTTGCATTTAGTTACAGTTTCGATCGCATCCAATTTTTCAAATTATTAATTATCGATTTTTATATTATACATGGTTACATTACGGTTACGTGTGCAGGCTTCAATTACAGTCCATTAAAATTAACATTCGAGCGACGACATTAATCACAAATAAATAAAATTTTTGACAAATGCAAATTCAAAATGTTAATTAAACCAACTTTTTGTATTGCAAAATAATAATAAATTTAAACGCTTTGCATGTCACTAGCTGCGATAGACAACCAACTATGCTTTTGTGTTTTTAATGAGCTGACGCAAATAAAAGTGAAGGCTTTGAGTTGCGACTCGCATACTCCTCTACTACATACATACGTATATAAAGTACAATTACACAATTTATATATTCATTTGAATATTCGCACACAAGTTTTAAACGCTTTTCGTGTATCAATTATTATTTATTTATTTATGAGGTCCGTTGCCTGTATAAATACGAAGTGGATGTGTATTTGCATTGGTGGTGGATATTTAGTTTTCCTCGATGGGGACGAATGGCGGTACGGCGTGGTGGTGTGAGCGCGGGGGGTGCTGTTGTGTTATAATGCGCCCTGGGAACTCTCTACATGGTTTTCCATGTCACCTGAGACATGAGTAAAGTGTCGTTATATCTCATCATGTCCATTATCTTCCAGCAAACACCTTAACACCAATTTCAACTTCAAATTTTAATATCGTTGCAATGTTTACGTCACATTGACGGTCTATTTTCATTTGCTGCCACACATGCTTCAATCACAATTATAAATTCGTGCATTATTTAGGTGCTAGTTACCAAATTGTTTGCACCTAGAATGTTTATTCTGTGTCGTCAATTGTACAATTTGATGCACAATATTGAATAGTTTTGCCAAAAAAAGAATGTTAGAATATCTTCAAACCTAGTACAAAGAGAATTTTTATAAAATTTCTTCTAGAATTCCAAAAATTGCATAAAAATAATGGTTTTATCATATAAATTCAAGTTTAATATCTATAAAACAAATTTAAACAAATATGGCTTTAAAGATATTAAAAATTAAAACAACATTCAATTATAGTGAAATAAATGTCAGTATTTATACTTCAGCACCGAATTTGCCAACTAATACAAGGAGAATTTCCATCAAATACGCTTTAAAAATGCAAGAGTTGTATAAAAATCAATCATATTTAACGTTACTCGCAGTGGCATAAAAACATTTTATTTTTTTCTACACATCCTGTTCCTGTTACATTTTATGGGAATTTAATAATTTTGCGATGTGGTTAAACTGCGTATGTTAATAATCCTAAAACTGAAAGCCTTTTATTATAATCGGCTGTGTTATAATGATGTTAAACAAATTAGTAACTAAAATGAGGTATGAAGTTTATAGATGTATAAGTGTGTATACATGTATATTCTACGCTCGACCGCACTCAATATGCTAATCAAGCGAAAACTTAGGTATTTTGGATGGGATGCAGTCATAAGATAATTAATCAAAGTGAGCGTTTTATTTAGATTATGAATGCATCAAAGCTGCTTACTGGAATTATTTAACGTTGTTGCCGTCGATCTTGTGAAAACTTTAATAAAACTTCTAATTCAAAAAAATGAAACTTGCCAATTTTTTTCTTCTTACAGATTTGCAAGCTTTAATACTAGATATATCTAGCTAATAAAATTTCTAATTTTTGTAACCTGACACGTGCCAGTTTGGTTTCCATAATTTAAACTAATTGCAGCAAAGTTTAAGTTTATTATATAGAAAAAAAAATGGTATAATTTATTACAACACCTAGATTGAATATTAAATGAAGTTAATATTTAAAGTACGTGGAATAATGTAGCGTATGTTATGTTATGTTTCATATTATGTTTTACTTCGCGTATTAATTAAATAATAAATTCGAAAAGGTTTTGATTTAATTATCTAGATAAATTTCGGTGCTTGATTATTTGTCGAAAGAGTAGATTCAAACTCATTTACGTAAATCATCCGAGCGTACGACAGTTAATACACATCCCGCACACATACACACTCACGGGTACGCGCGCACAACAATTAATAAACGCGCGCGCTCGCGCTTTTGCATCGCTTGATTACAATGACAATTCGTAAATTATCCTTGTCATCATTAATTTGCAAAGAGTAAATCAAACAACTTCACTATCCTACGTACGTTTATCATTATCTATCAATTAATTTAATTGTACTGGAAGACGCTTTGCGGGCGATGTGCCGCGAAAAAAGCGCGTGCTGCCTATGTTAGCTGTCTTACATTAATTTCGTAGGTGTATCGTATTTTACATACATGCGTAAATTGACGATTAATCATAATGTCATTAATTGTATGTAAGAAATGTTGTCGGCGTCTCTGAATGCTTGGAGGGAATGTTAACGATTTTTTTAGTGCGATGTAATTAGACGATAAATTTAGTTTGGATTTCAATTAGAGCGCGCGTCGAATATTTATTTATAATTTTTCAAACGAAATTAAATTTTCGAATTGTTTGTAAAACTTAATGAAAATGGTATTTAATAGCGGAAAATTACGGAAACTTATTATTTTCTCTTTCCCTCAATATGGTATATATACATATATAGTAGTAATAATAGAAACGCGTTGTTAGATTTTAATGAAAATAATAATAATTCACTTAAAACGCTTTAAACATATAATGGAATTTAATTAAAATCTAACTAACACATTTTTCTTTTCATAGCGTTATGTAATAAAACCTGTACGTTTATGTTTTTTTTTCTTTCTATACGTTCGTGTCGTGTTGTCTCTAATTCGGTACAGCCATTGCCAGCAATTAAACACACTTATATGTTTTTGCTACCGATAAAAAATCTCAAATATTATGTAGGTTGTAATCCTCAAATTTATCGCCGACATCATATTTTTAATTATTATTAGAAAAAATCATGTTTACAGCTTAATTTGACGTAAAAATGAAGAGCCTCATGTACTGACTTTTCTCACAAAGTTATCCATCAAAAAAATATTTTATTTTAATTTCTATTTCTTGTGATTAACGAGAAATAGGATTTAATAAAGAAGGAATTTTATAAATTAAAATGGTGTTCCATCGATTTTTTTTACAGTTTAAAATCCTTGAGGTAACTTTTCTTATCTACAAATTTGTTTAAGCAAAATGTGACCAACATAACTTTGTAATCTAAGCGAGACATGATCTTTGCTCTTCTAAGATTGAATACTCTCATCTTCATAAACCTCCTTAAGCAATTTGACTGTCTCACCACCGCCTGAAAAATCATCACAAAATAGGTAGTACCCTACAAACAACAAATTTACACGTCGATAAATTCATTCGATGCGTTATAATTTGATTGAATTCGTTTCAATTTACCTACAATCATCATCATCATCATCGAACCGAAATGAAATGAAATGAAACAAATAAATGTGTCGTGCATTGTTTGTTTGTAGCAGCGCGGGTAGAACGATAAGCACAATTAAACACACTGTCGTTGCGCGAAAATGACACGTCAGAATATGTCAGCCCGGCAATTTGATGTAAACTTGTCGTGTTTGCAACACACCGAAGGGTCTTAACCATAAGATAGTTGATTCCTGCGGGAGATGCAAATCAGCCACCGGACAGGTTATCTCGACGCTGCCTAAAATCGTTTCCCTTATCCGCACAGCGCTCACACGAACACAAATTCTAGATTAGCTGCCAACTGGATGCATCCTTTCCATATATATTTTTCTTCACCGCCCTAGCCATCGCCAACTTTTAATTGTCGAATGATTTATCGATAATAACCGTAATAATAATAATTTTCTTTTTTGATTTGTGTGTGCGACGTAAGGTTTGGAGTTTGTACCCCCGCTTCTTTTTGTGATTATTTGCACTTCGGCGTGACGTGCGCCACTGGCAGAGATAACGAATTGAGCTGTGGCGTACGTGATTCGATTGCTTAAAATCAAATGACAAGATTTACATATCTCTCACCTTTACATCTTTAATATTCCATGGTTGCGGTTTATCTACTTTTTTTCTGGGGTTTCGCTCCTTTTTTTCCCCAACACCGGCTCTTTTAATGCATACGAATAAAAATATGCGCGATTCACGATAAGAAATCGCGAAAACAATTAATTAAAACATAAAATTTTATAAAAATTTAATCGCAAAAATAAAAATGTTGTATTATATGTATGTACCTAGTATAGCTTAATCCGTTTGCATTTTTTTTCGTATATAAATAAATTTAATTAAATTATTGATTTTTTTTATTAAAGCTGTATATGTGGTGGTATGCAAAGCAGTTTATTGTGCCGTTAATTACTTTCTTTTAATAGGTGCATTAAAAAGTGCTAACAAGTAAATTCCTTTGTATTTTCAAGTTGCTATAACATCATAATGCACACGGCTAGATTAACCACGTACTTGCCGGCTTTTACGCCACGCCACGCCACGCTACTTTAAAGCGCTTTCAATAACGCATGGATGTACGCATCAAAACGCCGCTCGTGTATTTATATGCAATAACGATTTTTTTTTTCTCTGTTGTGCAGATTCCCGAGGGAACAGGAAACTCTACCAAATCACTTTTATTTCACCGATTACGAACGTCACAACGCTGAAATCGCCGCTCATCACTTAGACAAGTAGGTTTTTTTATCTATCTCGCCCGTTTTAGGGACGAAATTGAATCAAACATAACGCAAAAATTCGCTTTGTAGATTGCTGGGATTTCGAAGAGCCATGCCCGTGATTGGGCGCGTGTTAAATATCACCACCGACATCTATCAGAAAGCCGATGGCGAATTGCTGAAGACGTTCTTCGTATCACCATCGGAGAATCTCTGCTTTCACGGCAAGTGTAGTTACTATTGCGATACGTCGCATGCGATCTGCGGCAATCCCGATCTACTCGAAGGCAGCTTTGCCGCTTATTTGCCCAACAATGATTTCGCGCCACGCAAGGTATGTGCCTAGTTACCTGTATCATTAGACAATTGATTTTCGTTATATTTTTTCTTTCGCGCGCCGTCGATGGAAATGGAACGTTTTTTTATTATATGAAAAGACGATAAAGACGTCGGCGATTTATTATGCAGAAATAACATGGGAATAATGGCAGATTCGTAAAATTATTCATTTTCAGTGATATGCAGCTATAAATATCTTCCAAGCTGTAGGAAATAGACGCACATTATGTGCAAATAAGCAATGTTACAATAAAATGCAGATTATTTACTATTCTTATTGGGATGATATGTTGCGTGGGTTGCCGCTAACAACTATTAAAATAAATTGCCACCCATATAAGAAACACATTTTTTGGTAAATAAAATATTTTTTTCAGTTAAAATTCTTTTAAAAAAATTTATTGGTTAGACTGTTATGAAGTTTATTTACAGATTTTGAAGATAAAATACTGCAATATTCTCTAAGAATAGGTTCTTGAACTTTATTTTTTTTAGGAAAATCGAGTAATAGATTCATTTTCAGGCTAAAATTTAATTTTGTCGTAAAATGTAAGCAAAGTCGATGATATACAAACAATGTTAGAATAAAATGCATATTATTTACTATTGGAATGAAATGTTGTATGGGTTGCCTGCCTCTAACAACTATTATTTATTCTTATAAAAAACATTTTATGCAGATAAAAAGTTTTTGAATTAAAATTCCTGACAAATTTTAGTAGATGAAGTTTATTCAAGATTTTGAAGATGAAATAGTGAAATATTCTTTTAAGATCTACTGAAACTTTAGGTATTCCAGGAAAATACGAGTTATAGAATCATTTTTGAAGCTAAAATCCAATTTTAGCGTAACAAACTAGCAAAAAGTTATGATAAACCCCAAATTGTATATTATCTTGATGCTAAAATGGATTTTTAACTCTTGATAAATTATCCTTTGTTTTTTCTCTTCTTGTGTTTTTTTGTAGGCATTTTCACATTTAGATGATGTGAACGAATTTCTGTTATCAATTATTTGGTTGTGTGTGCATGACAAAGCGCTTTAAAGTGTTGTTTTTGAAGGTTTGGAGACATCCATGGCGCAGATCGTATCACAAGCGAAGGAAAGCCCAATGGGAGACCGAATCAAATTACTGTGCGCTTGTAAGAGAAATACCGCCATATGATAAAGGTCGTAGACTTTATGATTTGATGGACATGTCTGTGTATGATTTCCTCATGGGAAATATGGATCGGCATCATTACGAAACGTTTAGGGAGTTTGGCAACGACACGTTCACGCTACATCTGGACCACGGTCGCGGCTTTGGCCGTCCGTTCCACGACGAGCTGTCCATCTTGGCGCCGATCCTCCAATGCTGCATGATCCGGCAGTCGACGCTCACGACGCTACTTAAGTAAGTTCAATTAATTGAATTTTTGATAAAGTTTAGTTAGTTTTAATGCGCGCTAAATTATTCAATCGTATTGCTTAATGAGTTTCTTGTTTTTGTCAATTTCGTTTCTGCTACGCTGACTGACAAGAAACCTTTTCACAGCAGCGATTTTATCAATTCAATTATTCACATCGCCATCATTAATGAAACATTCAATTAAATAGTCTTTTCTGGTACACGTTCATTGCTCTAACAAAACGAAAAATCTATTATTACGATATTTACGTCGTTTATATACGGTACTGCTACCTACTTTGCATGTCACGTTATTTCATGGGCCCTTTTTGTGCTAAGCATTTTCGATTAAATATTTATTTTATTAAAAATTCAATCTCTGTCTATTAGCCAATAATGAGGATTGGTATATACAACATGAATTTGACGCACATTATTTATGCGACGCGAAAGCAGTCGTTGTGCGTTAGATTTATTAAAATCACACATTTACTTTGGCCGAGATAAGATTTGAAAGTAAAATTTATGTAGAATAAAGGTAATTAAAAGTGTAAAAAACAAGCATTTAAGTTACTAATCTTCAAAAAAGTTTAGCTCGTTAAATTAACAAATTGCGAACAATCAAAAATAAAGAAAGCTTTTTCCACAAATGATCTAAAATTCTTTAAAAAAAAACTATATTTATATTACTCAAAGATAAATTTGAATAACACGTTAGTATTAATAATTTGAAAATAAAAAATCTTATTTGGTTTGATGATGTAATTCCGTCGATATATTACACTTACACGAGCAAATTGGATGATTTTTTTTCCTGATGCTTGTTGTGCTGTTGTTGTTTTCTTTTTCTTTTTGTTTACTCTATATTCAAAATATTTAATGCAGCAAGGTGTTGTTGTGTTAAAAAGATTTATAGAGCGGTTTATCTTTGTCTTAGCAAATTTTCTGTGGAGTATATAGATCCGGTGGAAGCGAGATGAAAAAAAGCGCGCGCTTAGACCGTACTTTAAGTTAATAGAAGCTTTCGATCAGTGCACACTTGGCTGATGACAGCGTAATCACTATAATTTGCTTTGTTTTTCCTTGCATTTGCGCGCACCGGCGTTTATACGCTAGTACGTAAGTACAAACAAATCGTAAGCGGAGTAAATCGAAGCTACATAAATTCCAGCAATATATCGACAATTTTTTGCTTGTGAGCTTTTTTTTCAAACAGAAATCGCTTTAGTGAACCGAATCAGTAAAGTAATTTTAGGAAAAATGTTTTAGGTGTATATCGTCTATCTTTTGTATGTATGAATATGATTTAGTTTTAGTTGAATAATAATTGTTTGGTATAATATATTAACGATGATTTTAGTTGGTATAATTTATAAATTAATTGACGTTGCTTTGTTTAATTAACGCGATGGCGTTTTATCATCAAGGAGAAGTTTCTGTTGTTGCGCGCGTTAGACAAAGTTGTGTGAGCGATAGGCAAATTAAATTTGATATTGTTTTCCATACCCGAAACACAAGGGAAGAAGAGGAAGAACAGAATCCGTACGGGTGTATCATTTCATCATCACGGCGGGCTCGGCGTCCTATCATCGCAAAAAGATTTTTCGAATCACTTCGTCACGCCAAAGCTCGATTCGTTACAATTCGCTTCGGTTAATTAGCAAACGGGAATCTTCTGCTTGATCGTACTAGTACACGATGTTATTATTCAAGTGCGCTCGTAGCGGAATCAAGCATTTTCTATCGATTTGTTAGGTTTTGCGAGCAAGTAGGCTATTGAGCAGAAAATTGTATTTTGTGTAGTAAAGTTAGCACGCGCACACACATATATAAGAAAATTAACTTTCATGTTGTTCGGGTTGAGAGATGGCTAACTTCATTATGTTATGTCAAAAGAGCAAACTTTAAATGTAAATTTCGAGCTAAACAACTTTATATATACTGTTTAACTAAATAAAGCTTGCTTACTTGCTGGCTGGCTGCGAGAGCGCGGCTACGGGCAAAAAAAATGCGCTGCCGACACCCCCACATTGTGCGAAAATAATTAGCACGCGCGCTCGTGTACTAAAAATATTCAGAATTAACAAAAATTGTGTTAGCTGTTGCTAGCGGTATGTATGTATGTATGTATGTGTGAGGGAATGGGAAAAAGTTGTGTGTATGTGCGCGCGCGCGCTTTTTTACACACATTGAAAACATAAAATTTGGAAAAGTTTCCCAGCTGCGTACACTCCTCTTCTCTATCTATATACGATTTTCTTTTTCATTCCATTACATTTCTTGTGTGTTTGTGCAGCGAGCAATTAGAACAAGGAAGAGAAACACGACCGAAAAGAACAAAAAACAAAAAACGCACCCCAAGAGGTTTTGTTCTCACGGCCTCAAAAGGCAATTAATAAAACTTTAATTGATTGTTGTATCAAAAAATTATCTCTATTACATTACGATTATTACATTAAAAAAAATTAATTAATTTATTTATTATTGGATTTCGTGCGCGGCGCGCGCGCTTTTTCCCTTTTTTCTGCCTCGCTTTTTCTTTCTTATTCCTTCGTTCGTTTTGCGCGTCGGCCTGAAGAGCGCGAGAAGGGTGGCTGTCTCGACGTTCTGCATGCATTACTCAGCAGGCCCAGATTGGCTGCTGGAATATGCACAGAGCCATCAATATTAATACTTTATCTCAGGTGAAGATCCGCACGTATTACAACCATACCATTTTGCCACCTTTTTACGCATCTACACGGTCGCTCCAAATTCAACAATTAGAGAACATTATCGGTTCTGTTTTCGTTTTCGTATGCTAGACGCCGATTAATTAATAAAGCATACCGCAAAAAATTTCGATCGATTTTAAAAATAGCAACGTACTTTTTATATAGTAGGCAATTTGATGAATAAACCATTTAAAATATCTACAGGGTGACTTCTAACTAGATGCACACTGTTTAACATTCACGAGGCATCATCGATAAATTAATGAAGCGCATCACATTCGAACATTTCCAATTAACTCACTTAATATTTCGAATGTTTAATATACAGCTCCGAATTTTAGTGACGTAAATATAGTACTCAATATATTGGTAATAACCAGAGAAAATTTGAGTTTTTTTTTCATAAAAAAGCACTATAGTGCTTATCTACAAGATGTTGTCAAATTCAACATTATTTTGTTTTTGCATCAACGTTAACAAATTTATCAAAAGCATCATCATTAGTCCTAAGTAGGAATAATGTAAAATTAAATAAAAAACATCAAATACAATACCTACCATATATTGTATGTAGTCCCGAATATTATTTATAGATTATCTGATATTATTTTTTAACAAGATGGATCAAAATTTCTTAATTTGAATCAAAGTACAACTAACCTTCACTCTGTTTTGTTGCATCAGTTTTGATAAATTAATGAAACGTGTCGAAAAACCATACCGTTTGAACATTGCCAATTATATTTTGCATTTTCAATAACACATAACTAACAATTTTATATTGATAGAAAAAATTGTTTAAAAACATTGATAGAGCTCGGCACTTTTTTATATCAGCAGAATTACTTTATTTCCGAGCAATAATGTGACACTACTCTCTATCTTCTAATTTGCAATCTCAATTTTAATCCGCTCGAATCTCATCAACGATTTAATGAGTTAATTACTAAAAAATTTGCGGCGCTCAAAAATGTGCTTCTGGATGATCGTGCCGATGATGGTGGTGATGATGATGATGATGATGATGATGCGGCTACTAAAAAAAAAGAGGCGAATTTGTTGTGTGTTGAGCGTTGAAAAATTCATCGGACGCGCGCTATATTTTACAACCGAGATAAAATTCGTGCCGCATTTGAGGGGGTGGTTGCTTTAATAAAAGCGGCAGGAAATTATCAACTCCTTAGAATAGAGCGTGCGCGCGCGAGCTCGAGCGCGAATAAAAAAATCTCATATAATTCATTTTGATAACGCGGACATACATTACGATTGTTTTCCATAAGCGTATTGTTGTTGGCGTTGCGTTATTGTACGCTAGCTAGCTAGCTCGGCTGATAATTCCAGCGGCAGCGTTGAGCTTTTTGCGCGCGGCATGATATAATCGATCAGCATCAGGTGCTGTTATTATGCAATCCGATAACGCAAATAATCTACGGCTCGAGTTTATTGTAAAGCAACTTTATAGTTGTTGCTAATCGAGTTAATTGTGTTGTTCGGAGCGTTAAAAATATTGTTAGTGGAAAGCGTGTGGCGCTCCATCTGGCTTTTGGGCAATCGATAAAGCATCATGACGACGATTATTGCAATTTGTAATAGCTTAAACCACATGTCACTTAATAGTGATTATATCAAGCTCTAGAATAACAATAGCAATTAAATGGACGGCAAATTCGCATGATGTTCACACCTTGCATCACAATGGGAAATTGTTTACTAAATTGATCATCCACCAAAAAATTGTTTATTTATAAACAACGTTTCTGTATTGCGAATATTATATTTAGAAATAAATTCATTGTCACTTAATTTTACTTACAAATTGTTATCTATCATTTATACTGGGTGTTGCCATTATGAGACAAGAATTTCAAAAATATTTGTAATGTAGAGGTGTAGCAAAAATTGCCAATAAAATGCATTTATATCTCTAATGCGTTATGAAACATTGTTGAAAAATAAAGAATATTTGTGCCTGGTTTGTTGAAATCATATGGTATAGTAAACGTAACATCCTAATATTAATTAAGGACTAATTTTATTAATATTTAAAAAGTTTTTTAAATGATTGAAACTCAAAGCAAATAACAATATCACAATAAAAGCATATTCCAGTTCTTTATTAATGTGTGACTGAAAATAATAACGAAAAAATGACTTTGATATCTGTCTGAAAACTGCTACATTTGAGGCTACTATAAATATCTTTTTAATTGTTATTTAAAATATTATACTATAGTTATTTATTTAAAATATTTACATTTACTTAATTATATAGTTTGCCAAGAATAGTTTTTAATCTGAGACAAACAACATGCTCCACACTTGTATACCTATCTGTCAGTATAAATTTGTATAAATCGATAATGAATTTATTTGTATATGTGTGCATAACGATCATAATTATTAATGATTCAAATCATTATAATCTACTTATTATTTTATACATTAACAAATGCAATTTGAAACTATTTACCATTGGAAATTGAGGTTATTTATGTGTTCTTTGTCGTTAATTAAACGTTTTGTGTGCATATTGCCTATTGTTCCACGAACGCTTTATTTTAAAATTAATATTTGTTTGTAGGATTACGAAGTTCGGTCAAGTATATAGTGATAGTTAGCAGGGTGCATGCATTAATTGCGTTTAATAAACATAAAAATAAAAATGGAATAAATTGGGATTCTTTTGTCGGGCGATAAAAAAGCATAAATTTTTATACCTATTGTTGATTATACTCATAGTTCGATTATATAGGGAATTGAATGAAGCAATTAACTTGATCCTCTCCCATTCATCAAACAAACAACAACCCTCCCACACACACACACAACACAAAAAAATACAACATACAGAACAAAACAACAAATCGTTGTATTGTATTGTTTAGTAATACACACAGAGAGAGGAGGAGGTCGCCGCTTCCCAAAGCAGTTGATTTTCAATAATTCGTATGCATGGATTTTGCTAACCACCGTACTGATGTACAAGCATGTATCATGCATGAATAACGTAAGCTTCCCTGGCTTGAATAAACACTACACATTTCATAAAAGTCAATTTCCGGCTTCTACTTCACGTCCGCAAAAGCTTTTCCACACCGCTCCTCGCGCCCTCAACGCTCGTCCATATTTTCTCGCATAATATTTTATGTATATATATGTGTGAGTGTGAGTGTATATATATGTATATATCTATATAATATAATATAATATAATACACATTTCTTCAACCACACGCTATTTTATAAATAAATGCACGTAATTTACTTTACAGCTTATTACATAGGCAACACACCATACATTTTGAATAAAATTCTCTATTAGTTTTGTTCTTTTTTTGTTGCTTCTATTCATACTCCAAAAGTAGCAAGAAATGCAAATATTAAAGTTTCAATTGGATAAAGCGCCGTTTGATGCAATAACGAATTTATTAAAATGATACTAAATACAACCCTTTAGTAGGTCTTGAAGAAAAGTGGCAGCTCCTGCACAAAAAAAAATAAACTTTGTTTTGTCAGCATAAATTTTGCAGCATGGAATTTTTTTACCGGAAAAATATCAATTAAAAGCCCGCTTTATTTATTTACATAAACTAATGAACGAGCAAAATTATGCATTATAAAATATGAAAAAGTAATTTTTGACGATGCTAATTTGGCGTTTTGTACATTTCGGAACGCATTCTTTTTTGCTTGCGCTGCCGTACAAAATAGGAATGCACGAATTGTTTAGCACAATTTTCTTCTACCTCCTCTAGCTTAATGAAAAGTTAATTTTTTATCAAGCGCGCGCACATAGTTACATTTACAAAATAGGAATGTTTTTCATCGTGAAGCGCTCCAACTGAGAGAGCATAGAGCAGCAGCAGCAGCAAAAAAAAAGAACGAAGCGCCGTTTCGCCTCCTCCATGCACGAAACGCTCAAGCCATATTAAATTATTTATTCAATAAATATAATATATCAGTTAAGTGGCTCGATGATCAATACAAAAAGACGAGCGTTCTTTAATAAACGTCAATTATAAATACGCTCGCTATTCAGCGCACACAAAATCGCCGAAGAAAAAATGTCAGGTTTGCTTTTCGTAAATCAGTGATGTATATGGGCAATGAAAAAGAAATTCGAATTGAAAGAAATGCGCATTATTGACTTGTTACCTATATACACGAACGACGACGCAGAAGGAGAACAGAGAGAAGTAAAAAAACAAGATTGAGGAGTGAAGTTAATAAAATATTTACACATTGTGTTAATTTAGATAAATTACGCGCTGTTCGCTTCACTTTGCTGCACCATTTTCATCGTCCGAAAAATAACAAGTTTGCCAAACTTAAAATGACAGTTAATAATACATTACGGCAGTTGCTTAAAAATTAATTGGATTTTTATTGCGTTAAAATTTGCGGCTATACATAATAATAAATCATTTTTAACGCAATTATTAACAAAAGAAAATTAATTAATTGATACAAACATTGTTTAAAAACCAATGAATTGATTGAGCTATTTTACTTTATCAAAAACCTTTTATGTTTTAATTTTTAACAAATTATTTGTTTTCGTTTATAGACTTCTAGGTCTCAATAATTTTTAATGTAGTGAAGAAAATTTGAAAAGATTCATTTATTACTCATTATTGGTGATTATACAGATTCAGGCTTTGTGGATGTTTTTTTATTGTACTCTAAATCATTAACATCAGGCATATAGATTATTCTTTTATATATACATTTAATTAAATGTTTATTATATAGCACTGGGCAAAAAAATATACCTGACAGGACCTAAAGTAAATTTCTTAATTCTGATATACAGCTACAAAAAATAATTTTAATTTGTTATATTATAATTACATGAAAAAGGGATGACAATAATTCGGAAGTTAAATAAAACTTAAATATTATTTGGAGTTTTTAGTTTATGGAAATGTGAGATATTGTTTGAATAAAAAAATGTTATGGTAGATTAGTTAAAGAATTAATTTCTTACGCTTTATTTACTTTGCAAATATTGTGATTGTGGTTCAGGTTAAATAACTGTCTAGAAAGCTGCTAATTGGACAATCTAATAGCGAATTTATTATTTTTTAAGGTCGCAACGATGACGATTGCGAAAATTCCGTATAGTTAGAGTTAAGGACCGTTTTCATTTCTTCTTATTCCCACACAGACACAGCCACATGCAGCACACACCCACATCGAAATAATCCTCGAGTGCTCTCCTCCAGTGCCACTTTAAGCATCATCCTCTCAAGGCGCACCGTCCCCGAACGGTCTTTTTTCCATTAGCTGAAAACTCCTCTTTTAAAAATCCATAGCCATCCATTTCGCAATACAAACAATCGCCGTCTCGTGGCGAATCGATTCTATCAATTGTATGTATTCTCTATCTTGGTTGCAGTTATCATAATGCGATGCCACTGAAATTAAGCGAAACGATGCGACGCAGCATGGCAAAGGATCCGATCGCGCCGATTCTATGGGAGCCGCACCTCGAGGCTCTAGATCGGCGGGTGGAAATCATTCTGCGAGGCATACGCGACTGTCTGACGAAGGCGGAGGAAGGCGTCGACTCGAAGATCGAAGAGGATGAGGATGCCACATAGTAGTTGCTTTATCAATTAGTTTAAATCAATTTCAAATACAAAGAATAGTCATTTTTTAGATAGATGAATATACCAAATATTGTGTAAATTGTGTATATATATAAACTTAAGCATATTGGGGAGAATTTAGTGATATTTTTTGCCAAAAAAACAAAATAATGTAATAAATGTACTTATATTAATACTAATTTGGGGATACATTGTAGATTTGTAAATAACTATGCATATACATATTTGTAACTTGTAACATATTGTATAAATTATTAATCAAATCTAACTGAAACGATTTTTAAAGATGATTGTTTTAGCTAGAGTTTTATGTATGTAAAAAACAAAATGAATGCCAAACAAGTTTTTGGATTATTTGTGATGATAAGTAAAAAACTTGATGATATAAATACTAAACCAATGTATGAAATAATAAAACAAAGGGATAATAATTATTATTATTTTTAATCCGGGGTTGTTTGGTTTCATTGCACTTCAGCCGGCAGGACGGCGTTCATTTGGCTTATTTTTTTGTTCTCTTTCGTGACTAACGCATTTTTCTGTTATTTCAGCCAACTCCCAAACGCTTTCCCATCCACATGTATTACTATTCAAAATGGTACAGCGCAATGTTCAACTGAATTATAATTCAAGCGCGAGCGTCTGAAAATAAGAAAACAAAACTTGACGTTTTACATATTTTTCATCAGCGCCGCGGTGTGAAACGGTATAAAAGTTTATTTTAAAGCCACATTACATTACAAATTAATGCGTAATTATAAATTTAATGTTTCGGGTCCGGATTTTAAGATTGTGCTAAAAGTTTTCAACGTTTGGATTTACATACGCCGGATACTCAACGCCGCCGTCGCCGCGAAGGAGGAAGGTGAGTTTCATTAATTTATAACACGCTCATTTTTACAAATTTCAAATATACTTTATCTCAGTATTGTATATTTTTTTGCAACAAAATGTTGTTCAGCACAGTGACAGGAAGGTGAGGAGTAAAATTATCAAAAAATAGATGACATTTCACATATGGTGTTTTATTCTAGGGACAGGAATAGTTAAACTCTAGAAAGTCTATCACTTACTAATTTATTAAGCAAACAAATGTTTTGCATTTATTTCAAAATTTGAAAAGGGAAGTATTCCTGTTAAATGGACAAAATCTCAAAGTACTAAACCGGGTTAGAGTTGTCCGTTTGTGTTTCTAAAGAAGTTTAAGGTAAAATTAAAAAAATAACCGGACAGGTCTATGTACAGATTTTGTTCTTAGGTGCTCTTGAAGTAAATTTCTATTATATTTTCTAAAATAACATTTTACACTTTTAAGGAAACACAAAGAAGTACTTTATAGGAAAGTGTTAAAGATAGCAATGAATGTTACGAGTTTATTTATGACTTTTGAATTTATTTTCAAGACTTCATTATTATTTAATTAATCTTTCATTTTTTTAATAACCGTCTTATTTCTTTCCAGAACTACACTATTTGACAAGAAGCTATCAAATTTCAATTAATATAAAAATTGTCTTAAAGGGACTTAATTTTATAATAAAAAAAAAGTTTGAAGACAATAGTTACGATAAGGTACGCATGAGATATGTTTTTGTAAGTTGACGTTACGAGATTGTTGATTTTGGCCGCTAAATGTACAAGATTGGATCGCTTATAATAAACCGGGATGAAATGGTTCAATTTACACGGAAATTTGCGACTCGCACACAAAAGGGGAGAGAAAAAAGTGTCGTGCCGTTTCGACGCAAGTTTGAATAAAAATGTATGTAATATGTATCTGTAATACAAAGCACGCAGTTTTTAAAGTACAAACACAAAGTGCAAGTTCTGAAGTGTCGCGGACGCGCGCCCGCTTTTATTTTTAATTCAATTTGCGGGCTATGGCAGAAGAAGTATAAGAAGAAGAGAAAAAACTTATACACTTATAGATTTCACTTTGCTGTGTGGAAAATCTACGTGATAAGTTTATTTAATATACGATATTGCTACCCATTGAATCGAAACGCAGGCCACGCTAATTTACATTTTTATTTTAAATATTTATGTGGTGGATGCATAAAAACGCAGACGGCAATGCTGGTGGTGGTGGTGGGTTAGTGGTGTTTCCGAACTTTATCTTTGCAACATTATTAGAATAACCCTTGAACCGGCTCGCATTTAACATCTTTATCAGCCGCATCCAGCACGCTTTTTGCGACTTAATAAATTAACCACAACTGGGAGAGAGCGAGCATCCTGCAAGCTTGATAAAACATACGTGATGGCCTATCTCTCGTCCCGAACGCTCTCTCTCCCAATACACTCGCACATACCGAACAAAAAAAAATCAATTTCTTTTTGTGTTGGCGCGCCATCGCAATTACATTAAAGAAAACGAACTACCGTTCACCTTTCGCTACTCTGTAGCGATGATAATGACAAAACGTCGCGCTTTCAGTAGCAGCAGCGCGGTTATTTTATTTTAATTAACATATTATTCAAGACGGTTGCTGCAGCCTGCTCCGCGCTCCGGACGGTGTACATACATTCGCCGCCTTCTTATTTCTCGCATCCCCGGCGCAAAGTTCAACAGATTAATTCCTATAATTAATTTCAACGTCAACAAGTAAACTATTTTGCTTTGCGCGAAACTTTGCACTATACGCGCCAGGCGATTTTTCTTAATTAATTCCATCGCTAATGATCATACGTGTTTTTGTTCGACTTTAATGCGCGTTGAGTTCATTTTGCGCGAGCTCTAGCACTTGTCAAATGTATATATGAAATGATTTTAGTATCACTCAAAAAGTTTCGCAGGCTGAAACAAGCGACTTATAAACGAGCGATAATAAATCTCATTAAATAAAATTAGAAAAGTTCAATTTGGTAGGTAGTTTCTAACAATTTCGCAGCAGCAACGACATTGCAGCCAGCATTTCTTATTGCTTTTTATTGTTGAACGTATACGCTGCTGCTGCTGTGTGTGTTTTTTTGTAGAAAACTTTCGCACTTATAGTGCAACTATAATGACGCAAATCAATCACAAGCGATTTTTATGAAATAAAAATGCCATTTGCGCCATAACATCATTGTCAATTCTATCAATTTGATCGACGATATAGCAAACTGGCATACATCGAATATTATAGATGGCTTATCTTATCTAGAAATGGAATATTAACTTTTCCATCTTGCATTAGTCTGATAAGACCATACATTTTAGGTATTAAAA
>JARJDW010011478.1:0-11487 GCA_030264715.1 Adinopsis sp. GC000173
TTTAATTGATAAAAAAATGTGTGCTTGCGAGTAAATTATATATAATGTAATAACATGGGATAAATATGAATCAATTGGGCGAGTAAAACATTTTTCGCATTGATGATGATGCACCAGCGATGCAAATAAGCGATCGAAAAACCATATTAGGGCAACTTCTGCAACATGCAGCAGGAGCAGCACCAACAGCAGCAATCGTATGATTAATGATGCTTTACTGTTAGTGTTAGATCACATGTTTTCTCTATTCTATATGTCTTCGAAAATAACTGTTTGATTATCTTTTCAGTTTCTATATACATACACACATACACACATACGTAGTACGTATACGAAAATCACTTCCTTATTCTTTTAAAATCCATTTTATTAAAATGAAATATCTTTACAATATAATGTAATAGAATATTACTTAAAATCATTAGTAAAACTGTAATATACATGTGTTTACTAATTTTCTATGAAATTATCTAGAAAATTGAATGTTTGATGAATGATGCGGAATGTTCTAATGATGTGCTAAGGATGAAAATTTTATATATGTGTGTGTATGTACGGTAGCACAAACGCATTATTATTATTATTATTATTATAATTTTAAATCGTGCTGTTTTACGCTGATTGAAAAACGCTGCATGCGCGCAAATTTTCGAGCTAATTAACCTGCATTAAGCAAGCGCGCGTTTTAGAAAAAAGTTATGATGAGAAATATTTACGATGCGCTTCATTGATTGAAATCGAAGCTAATAATCAAATCGTTTTACTGTTACTAGTTGTTCCATTTCGGCGTTTCACTTTCAATTGCATCCGATTCAGTTTTTTAACTTTAAATTAATAATCATTTTTTGATTGATTTATATTTTCCTTTAAAGAAAAAAAAAATGAACGAACGCAAGCGTGCTCGTAAAATTAGTCGTCTCTCTGCACATTTCATCTTTTTTTTAATGGCACTATAAAAGGAAATTTATAGATTGTTACTTTTAATGCGATGTTTAAGTAAAAATTGCTTTATCTACTTGAACGACGACTTAATTTGAAATTTTTCTCCTTCCTCCTCCTGCTCTTCGGTTCTGTTTAACGATGATGATGGCAAATTACGATCATATAATTAAGCCAGCATTTCGTCAACATATTCATTTTTTAGAGAATCTTGTTACAGCAACTCAAAAATTGCTCGTAAAACAGAAAATCTCGTAATTTTTAATCAATTTCCAGACTATTTAGCTGAAGTTTTAAGAAAATTGTGTGAAATTTTGCATTTTTTAGTAAATCCTGTAAGGCCAACTAAAAAATTACTCTTAGAAAAGAAAATCTTGTAATTTTTAATCAATTTTCGGACTATTTAGTTGAAGTATTAAGAAAATTGTGTGAAATTCCACAATTTTTATTAAATCCTGTTACGCCAACTCAAAAATTACAATTGAAGAAGTAAATTTAGTATTTTTTGATCAATTTTTGGACTATTTAGTTCAAGTTTTAAAAAAATTGTGTGAAATTCTAATTTTTTAACAAATCCTATAACGCCAACCCAAAAATTACTCTTAAAAAAGTAAATCTTGCAATTTTTAATCAATTTTTGGAATATTTAGTGGAAGTTTTAAGAAAATTGTGTAAAATTCTGTATTTTAGAGTAAATTATCAAGTAATTTTGTAAAATTTTTGCATTTTTTTGACGTCAGGCGTGAATCGTGTTGCGCCAAGTCAAAAATCTATCGCAAGTGCGCTTACTTAACGGTTAGTGTATTTTCCCAATAAGAAATTGCGTCATTGTATGCTTATATTGGAATTTCGCGCGCGAAACATTTACATTTCATTTAGTCGTGACATGTGTTTTTCGAAAAAAAAAAGGCGAAAAAGGGAGGAAGGAGGAGGGAAGGAAAAAATGCAACGAGGCGCGCTCGCGATGATAACGCCGTGCTCGTTTCGAACTACTACTGCTATTAGAAGAAGAAAAAACAACAAGGCAAAATCCATTAGACACACACACACATACGATCCAGATCAAGTCGAAATCAATCACACGAGAAGATGGTTGAAATAACTCGGTGCCCGGCTCGATTTTATTTACAACCATCATTAGATTAATTAAATAATGGAAATGAATACACGACGTATTGGTCCGTATTTGGTCGAAAACATTTCGCCAGCTTCTCATAAAGCGACATGGCTTTTTTCCATATAATTAGAGCACAAGCAAGCGGCATCGGCAGCACCATGATGGGAATGGGAAGGAATATTTTAATAATAGCGAGAATTAAAAACTATTTCTTATTGGAAATTGTTAACACATTATTATTCCATCCAACCATTCAACATTAAATTCCATTTAATTAGCGCGCGGAGACGTTTAGCAAACAAAACGTTTTTAATTACGTGCGCATCTTGATTTCATACTAACTATATATATAGAAAAAAAGCCAATCAATCAATCACGATACATTTTTCATTATACACTCGTTCATTATTAATTATTTTTAGCATTGTTTGTTGTTGACTGAAAGAGTAAATAATAACAATTTTCCGCGCCACATCCCACTCACAAAAAATAACACTTTTTTATTAACTGTTGCAATATATACGCACAATGCATTTTTAGTGAAAGCAACTAAATAATAAAATTAAAATTAATTTGTTCAGTCTGCCATAAAGGTTTTGGGGGAGAAAAATAGGCAGCGCATTTTTGTTCGAACATGTCATTAAATTTTCATCATTCGCATTTTGAAATAATTAAAATGGTAGTAGGATATTTTTAATGAAAATATGTATATAAATAAATTTTCAATTCATTGTATTTTATTGTTTGTTTAATTCCAATGATGATGATGGCATAATGCACATGATGCGTAAGCGAAACGATTTTTATGCACGCATATATATACGTGGGTAGTTCGAAAAGTTGCTAACCTCTTTTATATATAATTTTTAGTGCAGCTCCAAATTATTTTTTAGCATCACCAAANAATTTGGTTCTGCACTAAAAATTATTAAAAAAAGGCTATAAACTTTTCGGACCACCTACGTATATAAAAACATTTTTAAACAGAATTGTAATTCTTTTATTAATTATTGAATTATTCTCACAAGTGGCTGGAAAAGTTTTCTAATTAACTTTATTGAATTTGAATCGTTCGCTCCCGTCGACAGTGATTGTTTCCATCAAATTTGTAAACATCTAGTAGTAGGGAGGATCCTGTCAGAATAATGCCTCCCGTGTTGACGTTTAATTAGTTATCGAAATTCGAAATTTCGTTGTGTGATCGGTGGTGCACACGTTTCGGAAGAAGACGAAGGCAGCGAGAGAGGAGGAGAAGAAGATGCTTTTACTGTATTGTACGCCCGGTGCGATCCTTCTAGTTTGTTGTTTGTTTTGCTGTTTGTTTTGTTAAAAAAAAATTAATGTAAGAATTTACTTATTAATTAATTCATTATTTATTTATTTATTTATAATTTATTATATAGGACGTTTTGTGCGAAAATGTTTTACTTGTATTGTAGCAGCTCAATAATTACGATGATGAGCCTTTTTTGGCGTCTCTCGATGGCCGTGTTGATGATAAATTAGTTTGTCGAATAAAATAAGCATCATCTTCTTCCCCCGTGTTGCCCGTTCCCGGACGAACCACGACGGCAAAAAATACATCACCAAGAGCGCGCAAACCATTTTTTTTTTCTTTTTTTTTCTTTTTCGTTGTTTAGTTGAATGACTTACGAAGCGGCTAATAGACATTCCGATGCATTGTAAATATTTTAATTATTATGTAATAGCAGCAGCGGCAGCGCGAATGCATAACACGTAATGAACAATAAAATATGCGCTTCTTAATTAAACATAAATAATGCAACAACGAAAAATTGTTGTTTGTATGGTATTGTTGTTTTTTTTGCAAGCGCGCGCGCGCGTGTGTCTTGTGTGTGTGTGTGTGTAGTAGTAGCGCAGCATCGGCACGTTTCCTGAAACAACTTCCAGCTGTTGGGCACGCTATGAAGGAGCTCTGTGTGCGCGCTTGCTGCTGCAAGAGATGGAATGAATATACACACGCTTTATAAGAGATATATAGGTGGGGACAAGGCCGCTTCAGGGATGCGAAGGTCGCAGGTGGAATGAACTTTTTTTTCTCTCAACTTCTTTGCGCGCACACAACACAACATTTATTTGTTGTTTTTTTTTTAATTCAATAATTAATCCATCGTTCTAAAAATACATTTCTAAATAAAACCGCAATTTTGATGATTGTTGTGTAATCGGTGCCAACACAATAGATTATATGGTATAGAGCCGCCGTATGCTTGCGGTCGGTTTCATCGAAATTTAATTAACCAAAATACAAATGAAACAATTATTTAAATCAACACTATTTTTGCGGATTAGCTCAGCTGCTCTCGCTGGCAAAGCGCGCTTTTTGGCTGCTAATTTAAACACAACACACACAATACAATTCGTTTGCAATCAAAATATTTTTTTAATTTTTTTACGAAATTACGAAACGTTTACATACATATAAATATAAAAAATAATTATCTAATTTTAATAATAAAATGCCGATGATGATGGATTTAATGCGTAATAAAAATGCGTTTTTAAAAATTTTTACGAGCAATATGTATTAAAAATTCATTTCTTTTTGCATTTAATTACAAAATTGCTTTATAATTTATAATCGTTGTAAGAAGAGAACACACACATATTACATGAATTTTTTCAACAATCACGATTTAGATTTTGGATGTGTGTGTGTGTGTATTATGCAATCATTTATTCGAATCGCTCAAACGTGCTTAGATTTTTACGTAATGTGTAAACCGATAAGCCATCTTTAACACTTAATTTTTTATTATTATTATTATTATTACTATAATATTTATAAATCAATCAATTTTTTGCTAGGCTCGGCGTAAAATAATTAATTATTGCGATATGATTAAAAGTCGTGCAGATTTTTATTTGTTGTTGTTTGGAGCGAGCGCGCCAGCACACACACATTCTTGCGATGAAAAGATTAAATTGTTTATTAGCCTACAAAATAGTAGTATTGCAAAAAAATGAAATGGTTGAATAAAATCTTGCTGTGTGCATACACACACACACAACACGCGTATAAAAGATAATTAGCGTTGTTTATTTGCATGTCTCAGATGTCATAGACTAATTGCATTTGTATAGTGCAAGCGTGCATGATTGACATATTATTATTTGAAAAATATTAAATTCTTGCATTAATATCTAATATGTATGAGGAGTATTGGATGGATGGAATGAAAAGGAAGATATAAAAGAAGAAGGAGCGCGAAAAAAACAGTACGTTATGATTAGATGCTAATGCATCAGGAAAGAGAAAAAAGCGTTTCTCATCAAAAGTGAACAGTTAGCAGCATTTTCCAAGTCATTTCCAACAAAAGTGCGAACAAATTCCAATTAATTAATTAAATAAGATGCAGATAAGAATAGGCGCGCTTCTCTAGCTCGGCATGGCATGGCATCGCATGGTATGGCTTTCCCATTCGTCCGACGATGCGATGCGATACGGATTTTTCGCATTTTAATGCGATTTCGACCGATTATTCACTCAACACAACAATAAAAGCGTGTTTATCATCATTCATTGCATTGATGATGCAACTGTAAAAATTACAATAATTAATGAAAATATTGTTGTAATTCGATTTACGGTTAGATTTTCATGCAACAACAAGTTGTTGGTATATATCTATCCATCTATGCATGTGTGTGTGTGTGCATTTTTGTTTTGCTGGTGGTGCAAAAAACTTAAATAAATCGCGCGCTTAATAATAAATACTACGCGAAGCGACGAAGAGAAGAGAGAGCGAATATAATTTAAATTTCTGAATGTGTTTTTCCAGCAAACATTCGCTAGGTGTAATATTACTATCATCATCCCGACGACGTCAACTTTACTTTTGCTGCTTTAAAAGGTGCTTGGCTGTTGACATTCGCGCGCTGCAAAGTTTACACAAACGCGAACGAACGCCCTCGTCGTCGTCGTCGTCGACGACGATGCTGATGATGATGATGACGTCGATCGAATCGACCTGGAGGAGTATTTTATTTATCTTTGCCAAATAGTACATACTCACATAGTAGTATGCACATTGAGTGAGTGAAAAAACAGTAATAAAGCATTTACATCAATCCCTAGCTAGCTGTAGTATAACAACAACAACAACAACAAGCATTTATCAAAACCGTTCATTATTTTAATTGAAATGAAATTACCAGCATCGACCGTAACAATTTTAAATAATCATGAAAGCTAGTCCTTAAATATTTATGATCGCTAATGATCGATCCCTTTGTTGTTATTGTTGTTGCGCACTTTTTCCATCGAGAGATTTCATTCATTTTCAACACGAAATGACTTTATTAAAAAGCTTGGGCGCGCGCGCACGTCTTGCATTCATTGCCTTAGAAGATAGATAGATCCATCCATATATTCTACGATATTTTTTCTTCTTTAGCGTTCGACCTGTATGTATAGTATATAAATAATGCTGCTTGATTGGATTGTAAAGTTTTATGATGGAAAATGAAGAGTTTGCTGATGCATTCTGGCGATGGTTTTATGAAGTGTGGAAAATCGACGGTGGCGCTTGATTATAATCCTTTTGAATGACATAATGAATATTTTCTCGCCAATACGCGCGCGCGCTCGCGCGAATACTAACATATAGATATTGTATTATAGCTCCATTTTGAATATCGTTATTAAAAACGTACATGCTAAATATGGTAATAAAAACGAAATCACGTTTCGTCGGAAGAAAATCCTTTGATATCTGATAGACGCCGACAGAGAGCAGCGCGTTGTTGCGCAATCTATCTTGGACATCAACACATTATTATATACGGAAACGTAGCATTCCTTATGTGTGTTGTCTACCAGATCCGCACATTCATTGTCAGACATCACTTTTATAGCTTTTTCGTATCTATGAAATTCATAAAGATAAATATATCATTTTCTACTTGATTTATATTAAAATTTTTGCCCGAACGAACGAATCAAGGAACGAACGAACGCAACGGCTTCTCTTCTTTGTCCGTCTGTCCGTCTGGCAGTCGCAAAATGCAAAATTTACAGCACTATTAATACCAAACGCACATAAACACACAGACAGGATCAAATGCTACATTAATTTATCGCAAATAAGAAAAATAACATTGTTTGTCAACTTACAAAATTTGTTTGTCATATTTTTTACATTAAAAGAGTTTAATTCGCCCAAAACCATATCATGCAGTAACAAACAAATCTAACAATTCTTAAAACAAATTTTTTTACAACAAACAATTTTTTATATATAAAATTACATTATTTACTCAATTTAGAAAACAAAAAAACTTGATATTTCATTCACGCATCACAAATATTTTAGATGTTTTTTGAGAAAATCAAATATTGTTTATTACTTATATATTGTATATTTATTATCGCCATTACCAACCATCATGCGAACCGAACGCACGTATTTTTATAGCCATCAGCTTAATAAAGATAAACATTGTTATTATAAAACAATATTGTTATTCAAAATACATTTTATGCGCTATATATTAATTATCGCCCCAAAATAATATTTTATATTATGTTTTTGCACAAAATGTTTAAAATTAATTAATTTCGAGTACATCCATACATTTAACACAGGAAAAGAAAAAAAAACAAGAGGATACACATATTACATATATATATACGAAAAGTAACTGTTGTTGTTATTTTATTGTATAATGTGTAAGTGCTACACATGTTGTTGTTGCCGAAATATTTTCCACCAGAAAAAAAACCGCACGTTTATTGCACACATTAACACACAATTCACGTAGATAACAACACGAATAAATAAATAATTAGCAGCGTTAAGTTAAGTTGAAAATATCCCGGCAATGCAAAATGAAATATATTTTTAAGGAGTTAATTAGCGCACATTTACTCATCGTAAATTTAAAACCAACGGCACCAAACCGATTTCATTTAGTTAGTTTGGTGAGTGTAAAGCCGCCGTCGAAAATAAATGTTTGCCAGGTATATAATAGGTAAAGGTAGTTAGTTGGACTGACTTCTTTTTTTTTCACTTCGCACCCCACTTTCGATAATTAAACTTTTTTTATATACTACTCTTCGTTTATTTTTAAATCAATCTTAAAGTTTTCGCCAACTTCATTCCCGACCATTTACATTGTTGTTGCTTGCCATTGTCGTCGGTGGTAAATTGACGAATTGTCGTTTAGTTTGTCTCCTCCGCCAAGATAAAAAATAGAGAAAACTTGGAAATTTGTTATAAACAACAACAACAACGACGACGAATAATAATAATAATAACAAAAAAAAGATAGAAAAGTTTTCCGTGCTCTCGCGTCGACAAGTTTTTGATTAAATTAGTTAAACGTTTTGCTGCAATAGCACATCGGTCGAGAAATAAAAAAATTAAATAGATTTTAAGCATTATTTAATGGTGATTTCACAGAAATTTAGAAAAAGGCTTTCTTACGCAAGCAAACCAGCCACGAGTGTGAAACTATCTCACTCACGCTGTGCACAGCCTAGCTGCAACGAAAGGAAGAGTACGTGTATAGCGAGCTAGCTATGTAAGAGATATTCATTCAATGTTCTTGTTGTTGTTGTTGATTTTTTTTGCTTCTTTCCATTTCGATACAAATTAATAGAAATCATTTTCATGCGATTATAAACGGATATCGTAGACGAGGTTGATTAATTGCTCGGTTACAAATATTAAAAATTGGATTCGAACGCGTAATTGCACGCATTAATAACATTTTTTTTAGTTTCCGATTTGCTTTTCATAACAAATTCTTGAAAAAATTTACAAAATTTACACAAACGAAGGATTATTTATGCGCGCTGCTTTTAAATGCAATTATATATTTTTAATCAACTCTGCGTGTCCATTTATAGATGGATCGATCGATTTACATTTTATTTATTTCGAAAATTAAAAAAACTAACTGGCAGGTATAGAGAGGCATAATGAGATGAAAACGCGCCGATTAAATTTCAATAAATAAAATTATTATTAACATCGTATTAATAAAATTCTAATGAATTTAAATTGTTTATTTAGTCAAATACGATTCGATCTGTGTTAAATTTATATAATCGATTTGAATTTTAATCCGATTCGTATTCACATTCTGGACGATGAATTAAAAACTGGATTTAACGTATTCGTTTCATAGGTGGTATTACTATTTTTAGGAAAAATTGCGCATATACATATTAATTCATGTAGGTACGTTAATTAAAATTTTATAATTATAATACATAATAATGATAATGTAAGCGCAAATGTGTGTTACAGTTTTTTTTGCCTGTAACTGAAATATCAAGCCTATTAAAAACGTGTTTAACATTAATTTTACAATATTAATTAAATTTATGATAATTAAAAGTGGAGTACATATATACGGTTGTATACATAATAATTTTAAATAATTGATGGGGTCATAATGTTAACATCGATTATATAAATTATTATTGTATGAAAATTGGTGAATCATCTTAAATTCCTTTCGGCTCGCATAAATAATCTGGCCAAACCACTACAATTCCCTATTAATTCGCGCTGATGGTGAATAAACAAGCGTTAGAACAATAAATTCAGCAATAAACAAAACTATTCCAATTCCTCGTGAATGAATAATGCAACAACGGCAGAAATGTGTCAGAATGTTACAAAAAAAAACATATAATAATAGATATAATTCTTTACTATTACACTAGCGCGCAACTACTACAATTGTATGTAATTTAAGTTGTGTTGAATGGCAGAAACAGTAAGGAAGGAGTAAAATAAAATAGAAAAAAAAACGCGGGCAATTCATCATACATACATATACATACGTATGATGGTAATCTTGTTCTGCGTCAACACAACACACAAAACGCAATGCGAGGGCGAACGCGTGTGCACCACACACTCATCATGACCCCACATACTCACACGAGTTTATCATCATCATCATCATCATTATCATCATCGTCGTCAGCATCAGCAGCAGGAGCACACTCTCGCACGCCAAAACACCAAAAATTTTTACATACACATGACAATATGCTCGCCGAAGCCAAAACAGACGACACCAATTTTTTTCACAATTAAAAGTCGAGTTAATTACAAATATGCGTTATGTTTAGTTTAGTTCCAGCTCATTCGTGTATGACCAAAAGGATAATTAAAATTTTTATGTATGTTAAAGTTTAAGTACAGACAAGGTCACAAAACAAGCATGTTTGTTGGTAAAAAAACACCCATCATCCATGTTTTTACCACCGATTTTTATTTTATTAACAAATAATACAGAAAGTGAGCGAGAGCAGCAGAAAAAAACCAAAGCATTCTAATAAGACATTAAAAATTTGATTACGCATTTCCTGTGTGTCTGTGTGTTGTTGGCTGTTGGTATGGCAAGGCAGCAGCAGCAGCTATATAAATGCGCTTTTATTTATTATTTAATATTTTTTTTATTAATGTGTGGCTGTGTGTAGAAAATTATGAAAAGCATTACTATTTTATTAATGTTTATTGGAGCGTGTAATAGAATATTATAATTTAACGAAGATGAAGAAAACTTTAAACAAAATGCAAATTTCTCACAATCTTAAAATTCCATGCGCCAACTCGTACAGTTAGCCGAGTTAAATTTATATTAAAACCCATTGTTGTTTTAATAATAATCGTAATAAATGGTTTTAAAACGCGTTTTGCTTGCTCTGCCTGGCGCGTTCTCGTCCCGCGTGCGTTTTCGCACTATGTGCAATAAAAACTACAACGGCCGAATTAACTTTTTTTTCTTCTTTTATTAATTCTTTTTAGTAAATTGAAACGGTACTTGTAATTGTAGCAAAAGAGTTAAGTTAAAAGAGGTTGTTAGGTTGTCGTTTAGTGGGAAAGCGAAAGCGAGAGTGTCTCTCTCGTAATAAATAGCAACAACGTGTTTTCCCAGTTATACCTACATGACGAAGAGGAAAAAGTTCAACTAACGTTTTTCCATCGTGTCATATTTACATTAATTGCATTTTGCACTCGATACAGCAACAATTTAATTAATTAAACAATAATTTAACACACATTTCAAATTTAAATTATTAATAGATACATTATTGAAAGAAAAAACAGTTTATTTATCTAGTTAATGCTGCGCGGCATTCGCGCACGCATATTTGCAAATTCAATTAAATATTCCGTTCGAAAATTCGCTATGTACTCGTAAAAATTTTGCCTATCCATGGGAAAATAGAAAAAAATCTATTCATTTAAATTCTTAACAGGCGCATAGAATGATCATAGACAATGGCACAACATTCAAATGGCGACGCATAATTTATTTATTTTATTCAGCGATTGTTAGAAGAAGGGATGAATAAATTTGTTGCAATTATTTAATGTTTGCAAAAATATAAAATATCCATAGTTGAAGCTCGATTATCCGCCAAATGAAAAAGTGCGGTATCA
>JARJDW010011480.1:0-18577 GCA_030264715.1 Adinopsis sp. GC000173
TTTCAATACAAAAAAAGACTTGAAGTATAATTAGTATTGAAGACATCAGTTATTAGTTAGAAATCCAAATGGAAAGTCACATGCATTGCAATAAAGCATACAGACATATGTCTGTATTCTTCTCATACACATTTACCTAACCGTTACAGAATTCTACGAATAATTCTCTAATGTCATATTGCAGTTTCTTGTCACCATGTGATATGATCAAAGCGATTCATTGAACTGTTTTAGAACCATTCACATGCTCAAGTCTAATTAAAGCAAAAATTTCTTTAAACTCGACGTCATTTAATTAAAAACAATTGTGATATACACTTTTTATTTTATTTAACTTTAAGACTATTAATTGCAATTGCATAATTATATTTATCAAGTATTTTTGTGGAATCTAGACTGCGTACATAATTATGCTTTCAATGCAACGTTAATCCGGATATTGTCTTTGTAGTTCCGCAAATAATTCTCTAATTTCATATTGCAGCGTCTTGTCACCAAGTGACATGATCGAAACAAGTTATTAAACGATTTTAGAACTAAGTATATATGCTAAAGTTTGATTAACGTTTGTTACACAAAGCATATTTTTGCTTGAAACTAAATGTCATTTAGTAATAAATTCTCAATTTTGTCAAAAAAAAGTTAGGCATCTTTGAGATATTTACCAAATTTTCTGACTATATTTCCAAAAATATATTCTAAATGTGAATTTTATCATTTCCACATTTCCATAGTATCTTTATTAAAAACCACAGATATAAAATCATTACATTATCAATAGATTTTTATTAAAATACTGTTAGGTTTTTAAATAGTGTAAATAAAACGCAAAAAAACTTTGTCTTTTTGACAAAAATATGCAGTTATTATTTAGCTGCAATAAACACACATTAAAAATAAATGTCTGGTGTAAAAAATGATCGCTTTATGACGCAAAATTTCAGTAACATTTTACGTGGAAAAACCGCGTAACATACTACCTACCAATAAATTGAGTGAAATATTTTATGAACGAAGTACTAAAAGTTAATTCCGTTTTGCAAATTTAACGTTTTCAGGGTAAATTAAATGTTCACATAATGAAATAACATCTAGACATATATGCAGCAATTGCAAGCTGATTTTAAAATAGATACGAGCGGAAAAAAAACTGTGGAGTAAATTGCGTCCATAAATCGTCTCGTGAAAGAGTAAGCACAAGCACATAAAAGTAATTGTTGAATTTAAATCTTAAACATGAGGCTATAAATATTTACAGCCAGACCGAAAAAATATGATGCCTCTTTTTTGTTTGCGCTGCTTGTATTGCGCGCGCCCCCGACGAATCGCCATTAACGGTAATTATGCGTTAATATTATTCAATTGCCCATCAAAAGGAAATAAAAATGTCACTTTCCCTCAGTGTTTAATTAAGACTTTTCAAGTAGATACGCTGCATTTTTGCAGATTTGTTGGATTGAAACATTTGTTCACATTCTTATTTATTGATTGTTTGATAATTAAATTTGTGCTGCAGTTAATTGGACTGATTTTTTTTAAGATTCAACTTATAATTTAGGTATTTTGCTTTTTTGTATTGAAATGTTAATAGACTGACAATAAACACATTAATAATTATTAAAGATTCTGTCTGTGTTCAGAGGATACGCTGCAATGAAATGTGGGTTTTGTGTGAACATGAATGAGCCGAACAAAATATGTTGGATAGAAACATTTGTTCAGATCTTATTTATTGATTGTTTGTTAACCAAATTTGTCTTGGACTGATTTTTGAAGATTTTGCTTTGAAGCACATTTGCAATTTCTCACTAATATTATTCCTGCTTTTTTGTATTGAAATGTTAACAGTCTGAAAATAAACAGATTAATAATCAATAATTAAAGACTCTTGTCTGTATTTACGCCACTGGCATTTACCTGATCAATAATCACCGATAACTTTTTCATAATGAACATAACCTATAAACTATTGTAAATAAAGTCTATGAAAATAAACGTCATGGTATTTAGTAACATCTTCAAGCAGTTGGTAGTACTATATCGAGTATAATTTTTATACCGGTTTTTAGGTTATATTCGCTGTGATATCCGTGATTGCGATAAAATTATCGGTATTATCTGTTAAAGGCAAGTTCTTCTGGAAATTATTAATACGTCTAAAGGCAACATGCTAATTGGCATCGCTTTGGGAACATAGTGTCGATCAGTTCCAGCCATAGACGTTCCAGCTACAACGAGACAGTGTAGACAGTCATTTAAAAGCAACTTTATTTATTCCACAAAAGTTAAAAGAAATACGTTTTTAAATGCTCTAGCTAGAGCTTTTATAGATAAAAGTAATCATTCAATTACACAATTAGGCATTCCAGAGTACTGTCAAACAGCTACTGAGGTACAACCTGTCAATATTTTTTTAAGAAAGAAAAGCTCTCAAGTAAATCTAATATTTATTAAAGTTAGAATAATGGTCAAAAAATATCGCAGAGTTATTTAGGAAATATTAAGGTCATCTTGTCGCAAAAAAAATTATATTTTAGATTGACAGGTTGTACCTCAGTAGTTACAATGACATATTTTGGAATGCCTAATTGGTTTTGAGGTTAGGTATATAAGAAAATAATTGTCAATCAACTACATCGCATTAAAATGTGCAAATGAGGTTAATTTCACCCATTAGTTTGGTCTGTAAAAATCAGTTTCTTGTTAAATTTTAGTATCTTGTGCAACAAATTGTATAGTCTGACGTATTTATGTACAGGTATATTAAGTTGATGATAGCAAATTGCAGTTAAACTACAAAATTAATTTAAAATTATAAATTTTATTATGAATAGTTAATGTAAATTTTATAATAGAATTTGAATAGGTTTGTATATATAGTAGATAGTTAGTATATATTAGTAATATATAGTAATAAAAATACCTATATAGATGATTTTGATGCAAAATAGATGTATTAAATTCTATTATTATTGCTTTTGTATGTACTTATAATTCGGTTGATGAAATCTAAAGCTTTTGGCATATAGTTAAAGCACTATCTTTACTAAACCTGATGTTGGTTATATTATATGCACAAAGAGGAGAATGTTGTTGACACAAGTCCTTAGTACATATTGGAGGCCATATTGCTAACAGTGAACAACGCTTTGAATATATTGGCCACCTATTTGTTCCTCTCATTATAACACTTTACCTTATCTATTCTACGATATACTCATTCGCTATTTTACTACTGTGGTAGACGACAATTAATTATTCCAACAACTTAAGCTAATTTATTAATGTATTGTATCATTTAATTGTCTAAATAAATGCAATTTTGTTTTTGTTATTGTTGAAATAATTTATGTACATTTATAATAAGAAAAAAAGCATTGCAGATATTTGATTACTTGAGTAATTTCCCACGCTATTTTTTATTTCAGCTCCAGCCAGAGCGAAACGAAATGTAAAATTAAAGAAAACATCAATGTTTGTTCAGGGTGCGCCTTAAACAAAATTCTAGTTGTTGTTGTTATGTTTTTTTTTTCTTGTGCGCTAACGCGAACGAACGTATCTTCCTTGACTACTAGGAATTTTAATCGAGCTTTAAATAATAAACAAAGTGTTCAAATAAGCTAAACCAGCACGCATTCGTTTGAAGTTGAAGGGTGAAGAACAATAATGGGTGATAATGTAATTATATATTAAAATATGGCACAACAAATAAATGCCAAAACTTAAAAAACTACCAAACAATCTATCTATCTGTATAAATAAAAATATAATGTTGGTTTGTACAAAATTTTAACACAATATACGGAATATACGACGTCGATTGCAACCCATAAAATGGAAACTCAATTTGACAGTAATATTTTCAGGTAAAATTTTAGTTTAGCTAAATAAATTTTGCCATTCGTGCCATTTTGATATTAGAACCATGTTTGTTTCTACTATATTGACTAGTAGGAATTTTAGTCGAGCTTTAAATAATAAACAAGTGTTCAAATAAGCTCAACACGCATTCGTTTGAAGTTGAAGCGTGAAAAACAATAATGGGTGATAATATGATTATATATTAAAATATAGCACAACAAATAAATGCTGAAAAATAAGAGTGGGCTAATTTTACATCGTTCGGCAACAATGTTTGTTGTGTGGGGTTAGTACAAAGAAATGCTATATTTTCACAAGTCTTGAAATTACATAAAGAACTAAGTCTATATATCAATCGCGCCATATTTTTATAGAAAATTGTAAAGGTAGTGGCAAATATTTAGCAAAATCTATTTTGTGTAATTCCATATTTGTAGTTGTTTTATGCAACAAATGCTAATGAGTCGTTTGGATCATCTCATTTGGTAACACAAAACTGCGATATAGCATTAGACAATTATTCGTGGAATTCTGTTAAAGGCAAGTTTTTCTGGAAACTATTAATACGTCCAAAGACAACATGCGAATCGCCATCGCTTTGGGAACATAGTGTCGATCAGTTCCACCTACCACGAGACAATGTAGACAGTCGTTTAAACGCAACTATATTTATTCCAGAAAAATTGACGTAATTATCTTCCTTGACTACTAGGAATTTTAATCGAGCTTTAAATAATAAACAAAGTGTTCAAATAAGCTCAACTAGCACGCATTCGTTTGAAGTTGAAGCGTGAAAAGCAATAATGGGTGATAATGTAATTATGTATTAAAATATGGCACAACAAATAAATGCTGAAAAATAATAGTGCGGATTAATTTTACATCGTTCGGCAGCACAATGTTTGTTGTGTGGGAGTAGTACAATGAAATGCTATATTTACATAAGCATACAAAATTAAAATTCCCACTCTACAAATACACAGCCAAAATTAAACATTTCTTCTGTGAAAAATTGTTTGCTATTTTCAATGTTGAATTATTTCCGTAGAGATTTTATCTGCGAAATTGGTTAAAATTAAAGAAAACATCAACATTTGTTCTCGTTTGTGCGAGGAGTCGGTTGTATATTTTTTGCACAAACTTATCTTCCTGATGCGCACGAGAGCCGGGCTAAGAGTTTTAATAGAGGTTTAAATAATAAACAAGCCTTCCATATACATATATCATGAAACATTAAGTATCTCACTCGGGATCTGCTATTCACACCTGCCATCGTGAAAAGGAATACTTGTTAAGTGTGTTAAATTATACTTACTGCATATATGTAACGAGTACCTACGTGCATGTTGACATACTATATTACCAGCAATCAATTCAAATAATTCATTTACCACTGTTTGAATAAGTAAATCAAAGTAGGTACTAGTAATTTCTAATTTATTACCTCGATTAAAATGATGAAATATGATTAAAGGAAGTAAGAGAGGTAGATTTGATCACGACGTTTGAAGTCTTTTTTATTCGGTTAATTAATTGGCTTATCAACATCAACTGCATGTATAGTTTTCTGCAAAATAATTATTTTTGTACAAGGGAAAATGTGTACTTAATTAAATTAGGTATTTAAACGAATTTATGCAGCGCAGTTTATTTGTTTATGAATTAATAATTTAATTATAAAATGAAATGCCTTCGGTGCTGATTTAGCCTGATGAATTTATTTGTAAATAAATGATAAATAGCGAACTAGAACAACATCAAGTTTTATTTTATATTCCGCGCAAATTAATTTACGTCAATGCCAACTTTTTCCTGCACTACTATTCCATCCACATCCATTATGTGAAAAAAGTCGGAAGTATTTATTCAATGGCATAGCATAGCATGCATATCTATATTTTTTATTATATTACACACCTACCTACTGTTATTTGACGATTGTCAATCACGCCTAATTAGATTCGATCTCTTGTTGATGTTTAAACTTCATCTCGACATGATAAACACTGTATGCATGTAGAAAGCGTATGTAACACCGATAACACCGATACTGATGAAACATGAAAAAGGTTAACAAAACAATTGGATTTGGGGAGCAAAATCTGGTGACTTATTGGAGTGCCAACCCACCAAATACTTTGGCAATACTGATGTATATGTGGTTGCGTAAGCTTAAGCAACATTATTGCTTGTTATTTACTTCTACACCTGCTACGATATAATGAATACCATCGAATTTCAAAGGTTACAAATTAGAGTAATCGGCATGTAAGGTGAAGATCAACACACCTGACGGAAAAAACATGGCCGTTGCTATAAATGCTATAAATGTACAAAAAAACAAAGAAATGTTGTGTATTAGCTGCTGTCAAAAATGTTTTGTAAAAAGTAAGTAAAAGTAAAGGCAGGTTAATTAAGAGGTATTGTATGTCTTTATTAAAAATATCTTAATAAAATACACGTTCAGCTAATAATATTTGTTAGATTATTTTGGTGATACCAAAATTTTGTTCATTAAATTGGTTTAGCCGAAATTGGCCGACTATACAGTATGCTAAGAGAATTTATTTTTTTGTAGATGAATTTATTTCATATACAGCAGTAATGACACAAATAATGGTTTGTAATGGACTAATTGTGGAACTATAAAATTGGGCACAGTTAAAAACCAACAATGGAGTGCATGGAATAGAGCAGAGAATTTGAATCTACAGTCGGTAGAAGATTTAAGGTTAGAATAGATTAAATATTGAAACTTCCAAAGGTTGCATATTTCATTGTGTACCTTGATTTAAGAATTATACATAACAATACGTACATACAGATTACTCTATGATACAGATAGTTGTGTGCGTCGAATTATTTTAAAATGTCAATAGTGGCTTACACTAATTACAAGATTTATTAAATGCGGAATGTTTTTTAATTATTTATTATGTATAGCAGTACTGAATAGAAAAAGTTCAATCTTTTTCTAGCTATGTTCTTTTTGGAAACAAATTGTTTAGCTCATCATCAGGGCAGCTAAAACACATAAGGATATCAGCACTTAAGAACGTTTCACATTGTATAAATTAGAAAAGACAAAAATTATATAAAGTAAAGCGTTTCGAATGAAAATAGGTACATATTAAGTGTATTATTTGTAAGTTTTGCATTGTATTTTAATTTTTTACTTCTTTTGTTAACCATTGTTTGAATAAAATATGTCTTGATAGTTTTAGCTGCTCTGATGCTTTTCTATAGCAAACTAAAAATCGCAACATAATCGAATTTGGCATCAAAACATTTAAAACTTAATCGATTTAATTAAAAGCAATTAAGAAATATTGTGTAAAAACTATAAGAATTATAAATAGTATATTAATACTTTTCAAACTATTGAGTATTAGTATTTATTTGATTTTTGTTAAACTTAATATTTATTGTAAAGGATAAAAGTATAATTACCAGAAATCATAAAAAATCTGATTAGAAAGTTTTCGCACGTATTTCATTAAAAAAGTTTTATATTAACGCGCACGCTTTTGTTATACACTTTTTTTATTATTATTCCTTACACTTTTAATTATTGCGTTGGTCTGGAGTAAATTATAAAAAAAACACATATAAATAAAAACAATTTGTAACAATTTGCAGTGAAGACACTTTTTCACATAATACACATGCAATGTATATGTATATACACATACATAAATAGAGCGCGAGTGGGAGTGAGAGTGAGAAGGAAAGGCAAAAAATCGATCTTCTCCCTAAAGCATTTCAATTTTATAGCAGAAATACCTTCGAGAGTAAGAATGCTTGGCTACGTCTTTGGCACACAAGAGCGCCGAAAAAATTTATCAGTCCTGTCTTGAATTCTAAACGTATAGTAAAAAACAATATAGGAACGTGTATGACAAAAAAAGCAATGCGGAGGAAACGATACAATCGAATTAAATCTCACGAGACTTATACGTTTCATATCAGTATCAAAAGGCAGTTTTTCCCGATAAGTAAGTAAATTTTGGGGGTTTTCTCGTCTGGCTGCGATGCCAGAGTGTGTGTACAGTAAGCTTTAAACTTAACAATGTAATCTGAGAGGGTAGTTTTTTTTGCGTTTTCAAGAGAAAGGTGATGCTTAAGGCGTGCAATCCTACTTTAGGTCACCTTGCACAAAGCTTTTCCAGACTCACTCTCAATTTCAACGAGGGATTTTTAAAACTTGCCTACCGATGTTTTTATAAGCGTTTTACCGAAAAAAATTGAAATCACTTTTTTTTCGGCGGCAATAAATAAATCTGTCAGAAAATATTGCATTCTGCTTTATCATCAAATTATACCAGCGCATTTTTTTATTATACATTTATACACAAACACACACAAACATTGAATTAGTTTTGTGACGAGATGAAAATCCCGGTGAGATGTAAAAATAAATCGATTTCGGGTTACGAAATAAATCGCCTCTGAATTATAATCTATCGTATTACTCGTAGTTTGCTGTTTGTAAAACGTCTAGACCATAGGCTTTCAATTTATAACCACCTGACTGGTCTAAATCTTAAACTTTTTTTTAACCGCCCACAACAACGATTTATAAATCTGTTTTTTTTAAATATCCATCTCGAGTAGCAATTCAATCGGCATGCAGAAAAAACTTTTGCGTATTGTAGACGTTCGAAGAAAAAAAACTTTATATATTTATAAAATATAATAGAATATGCTCGTGTTGGCTGGTAAAACATCTATAAGCCTATATGTAAGTCTAGACTTTCATTATTTGTAAATTCCAGTAACGTCTGGAGTTAAACAAAAATTATATTTATGGTTTTATTAAAAATTGCGAAGTCATGTCAATTTTTTTTTGGTCTATTGATTTAGCAAAAGTATTTTTCTGCAAAAAAAAATAAATATCATATATGCTATAAAAAATTTATAACATACCTTCAAGTAGAAGTTATAAGATGTCAATTTTTTAAATTAAATAGAGAATTAGAACATTTTCAAACGTATTCTTTGATTTTAGGACAAATGAGACCTGGATAATTGAGACCGGACGATGTTAGTGACCATAATCTTGTGAGGCCATGGATAAAAGAGACTTTGGATGATTGAGACCGAGAAAAAGCCTAACAATTTCTCTCTTTTTTTTTTAACCTAACCTAACCTTCATCTAACCTAAGTCTATATATAATTTCTACTTTGTGGTTTCATTTTGTGTGTTTCCATTTAGCACGATCTTATTTATCCTTGGTCCCAATCATCCAATTTCTCTTTTATCTGTGGTCTCGTAAATCTACGGTCTCATTCGTCCGATTACCATGCAGAATATATACCATGTCAATTTTTGTACTTTAATTACAACTGATATGTAGTAGATATAGTTAGAATTTAATTGACTGAGATAATTTGCAAACATTTTTATTATATCACCATTTAGGCAATGGTATTCTATTATATAGCAAAATTTAATCCTTACATTATATACCTAAGTGCTGAAATATAAAAAATAATCAGCAAAATTGTACAAAATTGCTATATTTAAAATAGCATTAGATAAAAATTAATTAATGCCATACAATTTTACCCAATCCTTATCGAGTGTGTTTCAAAAAATAAAAATTTTTACATCATCAACATTCACGCTTAATTGGCAACATTACCATTCATAAAAGCGTCGTTTTTTGAATGAAATTACAATTCCAAACAAACAAAACATCCCCCCCTCAAAATTACGCATTCTACCTTACATGATGATATGATATCAGCGCATGAACTAAAAGAATATACTTGTCCATTTTTTTTGCATAATAATACTAAAACATTGTTTGATTTACGATGTATAATGTGGTGCAATGCGAGACAATGTTTTATATATAGAGAGGAGCATTTCATTAAAAAGCGAAGCTCGACTGAAATGTAGCTTAAGTTTTTTGTTGGCTAGACAATGTTCTTATATATACGGAGAGGTAGAGTAAGTTATGCAAAACATTAAGAAAGTTATTTACTTAGTCAACCAAACTACGAAACAAGTATAACCTCGCAACATCTGTTCTTTATGGTATACATTAATAATACTTTTCTTTGATTCTAAGAAGAGCTAAAAAGGGCAAAGTAGACGAATATACGTTTGAAATATTAATAAATAATTGTGATATAAATATATATGTATAATAATTTAGTAATAATAGTGATGTAGATGTATAATTTGGATGCAAACTTTTTGTATTTTTTGCGATGTTTGCTAATATTGCGATACTAAATTAGTTTGCTTCTCATGGCAAGTATTATTTATGTGTATAATTGTAATTAATTAAAAATGTAATATCATGTCAACCTATTCTAATTATGTTATTCTATTATTATTCAGTAATGTCCTTAAATCACAATATGCAGAGTGCACCACTAGAATCAGAAGACGAAATATTTTGCATAAATCATGTCAATACATATATAAAGATGCAAACAAATGGCATTATATCTCATTTAAAAGATTCTTGCTGAGAACTTTTAGTCCATATAACCACCTTGGACATCCTCTATGAGCTGCTTGATTCTTGTGCTAAAACGGGAGCATCCTTTCTTTAACTGATCGTGGTTTTTGGCCATGAATAACGGCCTGGAGGATGTTGACGTAAGGGTGCATAGACTTGTTGTTGTTGTTGGTTGGTCTCTCAAAAACGCCCACTCATAGCAGTTCAGTAGATTTTGGTTTAGACTGTTAGGAAGGCAAATTCCTTCGAAAAATATATCAACATTCATCAGAGTTTATGAATTCTAACCAGTTCTAAAAATTTTCTGTAATAAACAATTATTATGCCCCCTTAATAATAATTTATTGACGATGTCCATTAATGAGTTTCTAGAATTTTTACGTTCGACTTATTACCGCCTATAAACGTATAAAATTATGAGAAATATATTTTACTAGCTTTCTTCACGCTCAAGATGAAACTATTTTTATTGAAAAAAGCATTTCTATATAAGTTTATAATAAAATTTTATATATACTACTATCATATAATATCGTTTTGGAAGCAACTACCTAAACTTTAAGAAATGTTCAATACTTCATTTAATAACGCGCACATAAAGGTTAACAACGCTTTACTTTACAATTTCATTCTGAATTTTAAATATTTAATTTTAAATTATAATACCTATCAAATTTAACGTTTTTGTTTTTTTGTTTTTGTTTTAGAGAAAAATATATAATTATATTTTTCATTCGGGACTTTATTTATTCAAACACGGAATGTTGAATATACAAAATCAAAAATTCAATTTTCTCCTTTCCCATTCTTGTATTATTTTTTTAATTCAATTCGAACACGCATATGCAAAAATTATAAGCTAATATATTCTGCTATTTTTGTGATATTAATATAAACGCGCCGAATACAACACAAAAATTTATCCAAAACATAATTTATTTATTCATTTAAAAAATGGAATTAATGTAACAATCGATTAGATTTATTAAGTAGGAGTAATTTTTAACGATAATTAAGCAAATCAAATGACTTAATTTTGTAAATCGATTATGCTACTTTTAACAAACTTTTATTACCAGCTACAAATCCGTATAATGGTAATTTTTTCGATCGTTTGTATTGGCATTTTGTCGACTTACAACAGAATTAATTATACGGCTTCTTTTGGATTAGTAATATTGTTTTCACTTATTTATTGGATATCTTTGCATTCCTATGCATAGATTAGAGGTGACCAACTTTTGTACAGAGATACTTTTTATCTAAAAAATAAGTCGCGATCAACTTGTCGCATCAGATCTGTGTAAAAATTTCATTAATTCAACTGGTCAGCTATTTTTGAATGTCTCTAAATAAGGAATTGCATTTAGGGCTTGGAATATCAATATACAGTTAACAATAATCACTTTTCAATTGAAGAATTAGTTGGAATAGAAAATGTAGTGTATAATATCTATTGATTAATAAGAATCTCATAAAACATGCAACTTAAGCATAAAACAAGTAGAAATCCAACTAATTAAAGTAACTTTTTGTAGTTTTTAGTATTAATTGATCGACCAACATAGGCCTAACAATCATTAACATGTCTAAGTATGAATTATTTGTTTTGTCATCTAAAATGCCATCTTTACAATAGACTACATCTGTTTCTGGAACGAATCATGCGGCTAACAAGTGAAAATCCTAATATTTTAACTAATTTGTAGTTTTTACCACCAAGTGATTGACCAATCAACGTGTTTGTCAACTTTGCTATAGATTCTATGGAAATGTTATAATGCAACAACAATCATTATCATGTCTAAATATGAATTATTTGCTTTCTTGACCGCATGATCTAATTTTCTATTGATGCTGAAAAAATGCCGTCTTCACAATAAACCACCACCACAGCTGTGTCTGGAACGAATCATTCTTGTTTTGTGCGCCTCCATTGTATTCTATAATGCGTTTGTTATACAAGTGTACTATGTTAGGTATGTGAATTAAAAAAAAAGATATTTGTTGATGTACATATACCCACCTACATTAATTTTGTTTGCATAGCCATACCGAGTGTAATTCTCATTTATGCAGTGGTAAAGTTTCATACAAATTGTTATTTAAGCGCATATCAAATATTTAAATAAAACTAGGATTTAATTCAGAAATAATTTGTTGAAAATCTTCTGCATACAACGAATTAAAATTAAGTTTGCTGTTGGACTAATATAATTCATACAATGCAATTAAAAATACAAGAATGAAAATACTTATTTTTTAATGTCAAAATGATGTTAATTTACTATGTCGTAGTAGGAAACATTGATTTTCAAATAGTATTTGAAAAGCTCATTAATAATTTCTGCATTGTTGTTTACTCAATGTAAAGAAATCTTAAAAATAAAAGCTTTTTTTCTTCTTTCATAAGATTCTTGTCAGGATAAGTTTTATTAAAGCTCCTTTCTTACATCTGACGTTATAAATAAACTATTTACAATAACTTTTTAAGCTCTTTTACGCTGTATTAAGCATTTCGTGAACCATTGTTAATATAGACAAGTTAAAAATACATTTGATTTTCAGCAATTAATTCAATCACATATATTTTAGACTTAGAATTAAAAACTGCCATTGATGAATAATTATCGAAACTTGTTCAAAACAAAACAGTTCAGTTTATAAATACCTCTAATAATACGATTGTTGTTTATTTTTCTACTGTTTGTATTATCACTTGATTCGCTTTATATACTCTAAATTTTTTCCGAAATACACAAGATAGTATCGTATTGTTTTGTTAATATAATATTTTATGTAATTTAATAATATTTTTAAATTCTTATTTAAAGAAAATAAAAATGTGCATATATGCATGTAAGTACTTACTATTCTAGTGATTTTTAAATTTTGTTGACTCGCAGGACGCTTAGAGTTATATGATTCCGAGAATTCTGTTTCATTTTAAGAATAAAAATAAGCTAATATAAAACATTACATTACAGCAACGATGTCATTCTTTTTTTATACATATAAAATGCCAAAATTTATCTTTAATCGCATTATTTGTGATTTTATTTTAAGTTTTATGTTTACTTACATCCGGATTTAAGTTCTTAATAATAAATTTTCAAATTTTTAGCGAAACACCTTAGAATGCTTATTGCAGGCCTGGGATCTCTTGGATTACAATTTGTAGAGCGTTGTACTATTCTATTCTAGTGCAATTAATGTTGGAGTTTTACGAAATTTGTTTTGTATTTTTTAATGTTACGAACTTATTCATATAATGTAATTAACTTATTAATACACCTACACGCAATTCAATTAATGCATGCTACAATTACATTATGATTAAATTTTTAGCGGAACACCTTAGAATGATTATTGCAAGTATTGGATTTCTCGGAATACAATTAGAAGAACACTAAACCATCCTATTCTAGTGTAATTAGCGTTGGAGTTTTACGAAATTCGTATATATATTTGATTTTTTGCAAACTTATTCATATAATGTAATTAACTCATTAATTCACGCACACGCAATTCAATTAATGCATGCTACAATGATAATATGACTAAATTTTTAGCGGAACACCTTAGAATGATTGTTGCAAGTATTGGATTTCTCGGAATACAATTAGAAGTACATTAAACCATCATATTCTAGTGCAATTAGCGTTGGAGTTTTACGAAATTCGTATATATGTTTAATTTTTTGCAAACTTATTCATATAATGTAATTAACTCATTAATACACGCACACGCAATTCAGTTAATGCATGTTACAATTACATTATGACTAAATTTTTAGCGGAACACCTTAGAATAGTTATCGCAAGCATTGGATTTCTGGAAATACAATTTAAAGAACACTAAATTATTCTATTCTAGTGCTATTAGCGTTTGAAGTTTTACCAATTTCGTATATATATATTTGATTTTTTGCGAATTAAGTCATATAATAATTAATTTGTTAATATAGGCTACGTACTTCAATGACTGCATGCTACAATTACATTATTACTAAATAAACACCTTAGAATAGTTATCGCAAGCATTGAATTCCGTTAGAAGAACACTAAACCATTCTATTCTAGTACAATTAGTTTAGCAGTTTTACGAAATTCAACTTATATTTGATTTTTTGCGAACTTATTCATATAATATACAATAATTAACTCATTAATTCACGCACACGCACTTCAGTCAATGCATGCTACAATTACATTATGACTATACGAATATTGTATAATCCGTATATGTACAAGAAAGAAAAATGTTAATATGAACGGTCATTAACAACGCCAGACCAGCAACATTATTTCATATGGTCAAATAAACAATTTCATTTTATAATTATTCTATGCATGACCTAATTGTTATTTAGCGTCGCATGCCAAATTTCTCTCTTTTCCTAAAAATCCATTCGTTTAATTTATCAAACAGTTGGGTTTTATTAGAATATTTTATTATAGTAAGAGTATTATAACACATTTAATAATTATATAAATTACTCATCATTTACGTTATATATATATGTATATGCATGAAATTAATGTTTTATAATAATGGCAGCAGGTGAACTTTCTCATAAATTAACCCTAAACTATATTCTATAGTTTTATTCCAATTGTATTGCTGAATTGTTTTATCTACATAATATATATAGCTACGTTACATTTCAATAAATTTATTGTTGGTTAATTTTGCGCTTCGATTCTATTGATACCCCATTTTCATTTTTTCTTTATTACCCAGTTCTTAACTAATTATAGTTAGTTGTGAAACTTGCTAGATTCTTTATTAAAATTAATTAAAGTATTACGTAGGTATACTCCGATACTCCGATTATTGATTGACGTATTAGGAAAAGTTGCATTACTATAAAATCCTTTATAGGTGAGAATTATGTCTCCAGTGGGATTACGATTATTTATAAATCGTGTTAAATTGTCCAAGGAATAATGAAGCGTTGCCTAACAGTCTAAATAACAACTTTGTGTGTAGTAATTTGATTAATTTACATTACGCGTTAAATATCGTTTATCGACATATTTTACAAGTAAATTAAATAATATATAATCTTGTGATTTTGATTTCGTTTACACTTGTTGTTTTGCAAACAATCTTCCTTTAAGGTTTTATGAGTTATTGATAAATTTCCAAAAAAAAACTAGCATCCTTATTTGCATTTTTAAATATACACCCTGCTGATCAACTTAGTTAATTATCTTGGTTAAGTGCTTGACTTATCAAACAGATATGTAAATTCATCTTTGTGTGCAAATTGTTTATAGCTTAGAGCGTTGATGGTGAAATTGTGTATTCGAACAAATAATCAGTATTGTGCATTTCCTTACATTTTCAGCTAGTATTGTATTCCGGCAGGTGGATTTATCGATATTTGCTAGAAATTTCACTATAAAATATATTTAATAATTTTGTGTTAAGTTATGTAGGTATATGAATTTATTTTGTTCTTATTAGTTTCTTAAAAAAGTTATGTGATAATAAAAGGGTGTTGTAATACTCTGTCTGTCACCTGTAATGAGATCTTCAAATTAGACCTTTGCTGTGAAATTAGTTGATTAAAGTTATATGGTTTCATTAATATCTCACTTGCGTAAATTAAATAAAAAACTGTTATTCAAAAATTTCAAGAGATGTTGAGAAATTACTAAGTTTTTCAAATTTCAAGAGATGTTGGCTTGCCTTTGTATAGTTCCAATTAAAACTAATAAATAGTAAGGCATGAAGATATTGACATGTATTTGACGATGAAATGGTCGTATAAATCAATTTTGCATTAGTTGGATATGTAGTTTTGTGTGCGAGAGATATCATTCACTAGAGCTATAGTGTAATATTTAAACAAATCAAATTACCGATTTATAGGTAATAGAATTACGTAAACGTTATTAAAATGTTATATTGCGATATCATGTGATGCATGCTTTTATTACACTATAAAGATTTTTAAAATACATATAATCACCTAAACTTTATTGTTGAACGTTGATGCACAATAATTTAAAACAATATTTTTCAAATTTATATGGAGTTGTTAATATTTAAATGTTTAAATTCTATTAAGTACACTATCGATATCTAAAATAGAAGCGTAAAAGTCAAAGCTCAGTTTTATTGTATTATTTAAAATTACTATAATTAACTAATTGATAAGTATTCGTAAAAATGTAGAATGCTAAACGATTTTTTTCTAAATAAAATTGAATTGCTCTAGTCTCGCTTAATTTTAAATGAAAACTAGTTAAGAGTTTTCATCAACTCGAATAAACTTCCGTTTTACAGAAAAAAGAAAACGATATTGAATTAAACGCTTTCATATTTTTGATCAATGCAACGATGTGAACATTTTTTTTATAATAACGTGAATGGATCTTTGATTCTTCTATGTATTGCGAAATACATTTAGCAATAACTTAATGTTTTTTTTAATTTCCTTGAAATAGCAATTTATGTAATCTTTCCTTATCGTATACCATCACATAATAATTTAAAAATGTTTAGTTAGATGTGAATGTAAGTTATATTTTTAATTTAAAAATGCGAACGTGAGGATATACACGTCGTGAAGGGAGAAAAGAAAAATATGTATTTTAATAAACACATATTAATCGACTAAAAGAGTTCAAATATCAAAGTTATACAGCCTTTCTTGTATATTTTTTCTGCTTTATATATGATGTTGTGGTTATATAACTTTAACGAATTACACAACCTTTTCGCTTCTCTTTTAAAATGTTTATTAGACTTTCAGAATATTTGAAAATTTCTTCCTTTTTAGTGAAAATTTCTGTTTTGAAGGAACAAAGAAAATTATTTATAAAATTTGTGATTTTAAATAATTTTATTTGTTTGCAATATATAGAAATAATTTTTAAAAAATTCACTTCTTTTTAAAATGTTTATTAGAGTTTCAGAATATTTTAAATGATCCTTTTTTAATAAAAATTGCTGCTTTAAACGAACAAATTTATATTTTTAATGTATAGGTATTATTAAAATCAACAAATAGGCGACACATTTTGAAAACGCAGCCTTTTCAATTAACTTTTGTGCATTTTAGCTCTATTTATAAAAAATGCAATTTTTCATCAAACAACACAACGCGCAAAATTATAAAACGGAATAAAATTATTGCGTAATTTTTCATTATTAGTCATGAATGAACGATAAATTCAAGCATCACCATCAATCATGAACAAAAAAATATTATCAAACAAATAAAAAAAAGCGCAATGAGAATCGAAACTCTCTCTCTCTTTCTCTCTCTATTGCAATTATTTAAACATGAAGTTATCTTTTGAAATGTATTTTTCGAAATCAAACAATAGAATATAAAAGAATTAATATTGATAAGCATTATTAATGCGTTCACTCGACGACATTCAATATTTGTTTCGAGCATACATGCGTGGGTGGTTAGGTATATCTCGACTCAAATTACACATATTTATTGGCCATACACAGCCATTATTATTTAATTGTTTTACATGTTCTATTTTATTGCTGTGATTAATATTTTTTGAAGGAAATGGCGGTAAAGTGTAATAAAGAGTGTCTAAAGTATAGGGATTTGGCGCGCGTCATTTTTTATGTGGGCCTACCTTAAGAGAATTATTATTGTGTAATATTTGACGACAAATTCTTCAAAAAGAAGGCTAAAAGTGTTCTTCTTGTCTAATTTCTTAACTAGTCAATTATATGTCAAATTTCTTAAAATTAATTCTTAGTCTTTTCAATATGAATTCCAATAAATGTATAATGTATTAGTGTTATCATTTTCAAATACTGGATAGATTTATTTATTAATTAAATAGTTTTGAACATTGCGTTGCGTTCTAAAAGAGTTCTCTTTGTCTGATTTTTAACAGTCAATTATATGGCAATATTTTAGCATAATATTGTAATTTAATTTCATTAAATGCTTGGTTTATGACTTTGTACACTTAATTAGAAACGATCTTTAGTGTTCTCACTATTCCCTTTACGATGTAGCAATTTCTAATAAATATAGCTAAAAATGTTATTCAAATAATTTTTAAATCATTTATTGATGCAATGATTTATTAAATATATTTGAACATTGCGTTGCACACAAAAAGTGTTTTTCTTGTCTGATTTAACTGACATTACTGTATAACCATTTTTACTAAATATTATTAAGAGATACTAAGTAGGTCATTTATTACTGCAATGATTAATTAAGTAGTTTTGAAGATTTAACATTT
>JARJDW010011483.1:0-12129 GCA_030264715.1 Adinopsis sp. GC000173
AACAACAAGTGGGTGTAATACAGTAGTACCAACAATCACACTGAACTGTGATGACCGACTGACTGACTGCTGTGTTGGCTAATAACAAAAATTGTGTTGCGTTTCCGTAGGTCCAGATTCGGCCACGGCAAATGCAGCAGAAGCTATCACCACCACCACCACCAGCATCACGACGACGACGACGACGGATTTAATCGCTGAACAACAACAACAGACTGAAGAGCAAGAGGAATCAAATGGTCTTGGTGGTGGTGGTGGTGGTGGTGGTAATAATAATAATAATAATGGAACGAATGTGATAGCCACAAGTCCTCAATATGGTGTGGCGATTATTAACAGCAGCAACGGCAGCAGCAGTGGTCCGCCAGTTGGTGATGTGCTTCCTTTGGTGGTGGTAGGAGGCGGTGGATCTGAAACGACGACGACGACGACAACGATCGATACGATGATGGTTGAGACGACGACGAAAAGTAGTGAACATCATCATTATGGTGGTGGTGGTGGTGGTGGTGTAGTAGGAGTACCAGGTGGTGATAACAACACCAACAACAAGGATATGCTGCATTCGACGCCATCGCGCACCAACGATCGCTTTAAGGTGGTGAAGATTGCCAGTTTGGAGCCGTTTCGCCGTGGCCGTTGGAAATGTATGGATTATGTCGATGAGAATCCGGTCGGTGGTGGTGTGGTGGGTGTGGTGGGTGTGGTGGGGCCGCTGACCGCCTCCCAACAATCGAAAACCTCGCAATCGACGACGAATCTGCAGCAAATGGGCGCCGCCGGGCAGATGTATATGCAGACGCAAAGTCTGCCGCAGCAGCACTTTCAACAGATGCTCGTGCAGGGTGCGTTTGCCGCTGCTGCTGCTGCGGCCGCCGCCCATCATCAACAATTCTATCAGAATGTCCCCCCGCCGCAAGCCACCGCCGTACCATCGCAACTACTCCCCCACCAATCTGCGGCCGCGCAGTATTTCTTTCCGACGCAACCACCACCCGCCAACATTCAAGCGACGGTGCTGCAACAACAACAACCGCCAACAGCGACGGTAGTCCCACAACCAAATACCATACAGGCGCAGTTTATCAATGCGCATCATCCGGTGGCGGCGACGGTGGCCGCTAATCATCACCATCAGCATCATCCACATCAACAGTACTTTGCTGCGCCGGTACCGGTGCAGCCGCAAAGCACCGGCGGCGGTGGCTACACAACAAACTATACGCATAGCTTGCAATACGTACCATCGAATCTCGTACAACAGGCAGCGGTGGTGGGCAGTGCATTTGCGCCAGCGACCACGCAGCAACAGCAGCAGCAAAATGTCGCCAACTTCCAGCAGCAGCAGCAGAGTCAAACGTATGCCGGACCGCCGTCGGGAGGTGGTCTGGGTGCCGGCGGTGGCGGCACACAACAACCGATGGTCAACGGGCATGCCTATCCGCCGCCGCCGAATGAACAGCAACAGGTGCAGGTGCAGCAGGCCAGTAGTCTACCCACTCAAGTCGCTAAAAACGTAATCTTAAGTAGTACAAATCTACCACCATCAGTGGTGCAACAGCAGCAGTCACTGCAACAAGCCACCGGCAATCCGCAACAGCAGCAGCAGCAGGTGAACCAGGTTGTGTCACCACCGAATCAGCAACAACAATACAATCAGCCACAGCAGCAGCAACAGCAACCGAATCCCGTCGTCGCTGCTTTCCAACAACAACAACAACAAGCATCGCCGGCAGCGAATCAGCAGCAGCAGCAGGTGGTGACGCCCGTCGTTGCCGTCGTTGGTTCCAGTGGTGGTGGTGGTGGTGTGGTAGTGCCCCCTAACAACAACAACAACCAGCCGGTAGTTGTTGGTGCCACACAGAGTGGTCACGTCACGGTGCTGGGAGTGAATAATCCACCATCAGCTGGTGGTGGTGGTGGTGGTGCTGTGCCGTCCGCCGCAACGAGTGTCAATGTTTCAAATGTGGTGGTGAATCCATCACCACCACCACCAGCTGCTGCGGTGGTGCCCGTTCCAGCAGCAACAGCCGGCGGCGGGATTAGTGTCGTTAATCTAACCCAGCAGCAGCAGCCGCCGTCGTCGTCGTCGTCAATGATTCCAATCATCAATCAACTTGGCAACAACGTAGTGGTGTACGATCCAACAACAACAACGAATAATCTACTACTGCCTACAACCAATCAAGTGTACACGAATCCGCAATTCGTTGCAAGCGTTAATAGTATACCGCCCAGTGGTGCTGGTGGTGCGGCGGCGGTGGAGATGACAGCAACAACAACAACCACAACCGTAATAACAACGGAGAATCTCCTGTGTTGTAGTAACAACACCACCACCACCACCACAGTGGTACCAGGTGGTGGTGAAAGTAATGCCGCCGTCGGCGAGACGATCGAAACGACGACGACGACGGAGAATGTTGCTGGTGGTGGCAGTGGCGAGGACGCGGCCAATAAGGGGACGGCGAATAATCCGCTCGTTGTGAATGCGATCGATAATAAGATTGAGCAGGCGATGGATTTGGTCAAGTCGCATTTGATGTACACCGTACGCGAGGAGGTCGAGGTGCTGAAGGAGAAGATCGCCGAACTGATGGAGCGCATCCAGCAGCTGGAGCAGGAGAACGCATTCTTGAAACAGCAAATACCAAAACAACAACAGCAACCAGCAGCAGCAGCAGCCGGATCAGGAGGTGGAGGAGGAGGAGGACCAAATAATAATAATCATAATAATGCTACCAGTGGTGGTGGTGGTACACCTGATCCACAGCCAACGCCGCCGCCAACGCAATAGTTTCTCTTGTTCGTTTCTTCGTCACTTCTCTTTCTATTATATAATATTATTATTAATTCTCTTTATTATTATTATTATTATTAGTTATTCTCTTTTTTATACCTACTACTATACTACGCAATTATTAATTAATCGTATTTTTGTTTTGTTTATTTGTAATAATAGCAGTATGTGATCACGACGATTCCCCCAGAGTGTGTTTTGTCTGTTGTGCTGCGCGCGCGCGTTTTTCCTATTATTATTATTATGATGTATATTTTAAATATTTTGTGTTAAGAGAGATTATTCGAACGAACGATGATTCAACAACAAGACACTTACACACACACACACACAATTATTTATTGCGCGCGGCGCTTGGCTTGCTAATAATAATCATAATAATAATATTAATTGCGTGTGGTGTGTGTCATCATTGTCGTCTCGTTTAAATTTGAAGCGCGCCCCAGCCCCCAACACACCTACACTACTATTATTATGTTACTATAAACACACAAAACCATTGGTCCCCCGTCCCTCCGGACGATTAATAATTTAAAACAACAACAAAAAAACAACTTTAAATTAAAATATATTTTCTTTTTAAAAAAGCAGCATTAAAAGCAAATTATATTTATTTATATTATTATTATTATCGAAGAATATATATTGTAAATTATGTAATTATATTGTATAAATACATACATACATACATACATACATACGTATATTATCCACTTTCCATGATAATGATGCTCGATGATTATTTTTATTTTTAGTATTATTATTATTATTGTTGTTTGTTTGCTTTACTTTTTGCAGGAATGATCTTCAGCATGTGCGGCTTGATGATGCGGCTGAAGTGGTGCGCCTGGGTGGCGCTATACTGTTCGTGCATCAGCTTTGCCAACTCACGTCTGTCCGACGATACAAAGCAGGTGGGTAAAACACGACGACGAAGCTCGCTCGCGCCAAAAAAATAATTATGGTAATAAATAGCAGCAAGGGATGGACGTGAAATGCGATTGTTGAGTGAAATTGTGCTTTGACGCTTCGATAATTTCCAAACGTCAAAGACAATTTCACTCAAAAATCGCATTCGGAAAGCGATTGCGAGCCGCTTTTCGCTTGAAATCCAATGTTAAACATCTTTTCCTCGCCATTTATTGAAATTGGTGCGTTTTAAGCCCCGGAATCAGTGCAAATCCATTTTTGGAAGGTTGGAATGACATTTTCACTCATTTTGACATTAAAACGGCTTCGATTTGGATGCGGGATTTCGATAGAAAGACGTCTGGCATTGATTTCAAGCGAAAACCGCAACAAAAATGTGATTTATGAGTGGAATTTTAATGTGCTGACAGAATTGCACTTCCCAAACAATGTCAAACGAAATTCACTCAGAAATCGCATTTCGGAAGCGCGATTACGAGTCGCCTTTCACTTGAAATCAATGTAAAACATTTTTTCCTTGCTATTTATCGAAATCCTCGTCCTAATGGAAGCCGTTTTAACGTCGAAATAAGTGAAAATGTGATTTCAATCTCAAAAAATAGATTTTCACTCATTCCGTCGTTAAAACGGCATCAATTTGGACGTGGATGGCAATAAATAGCAAGGGAAATGCGTTTTACATTGATTTCAAAGCGAAAACCGCCTCGAAGTCGCTTCCGAAATGCACTGTTTTTTGAGTCGAAATTGTGTTTGACGTTTCCGAATAATTTCCAAACCATGCCTAAACCAATTTCACTCAAACAATGCGGTTTTCTCACATAAAATCCACAATGCGAATCGATGATGAAATTCATATTATGTTCATGTTATATTGTATTTGCTTTGCGTGCGTGTGTTGTTGCAGATCCTGAGCTCGTTCATGCTGTCCATCTCGGCGATCGTAATGTCCTATTTGCAAAATCCGCAACCGATGACGCCACCATGGGCGGCGGCCACCGGCACCGCCGCCGTCAACTAGTCGTCGTCGTAGTGGTGACACGGTGTGTTGTGTTGCAGAGCACCCGCCTGCTTGAAGCGAAGAAGGCGGCGCCGACGAAACAATTTATTCTTGTTATTCTTATTATTATTATTATTTATACACACTTGATTTTATCTGCGCCGCTGCTGCTGCTGCTGCAACACAATAATGGTAATAATAAAGTTATTAAGCGGGGGGATGTGTTTAAATACCTGTTGTTGTTTTTCTTCTTCTTCTACTGCTACTATAGTAACTAGGCGTGAGTATTGAAAAATGAGCAGCGATTAACTAATTTCGCATTGATTTTTAGTGTTTGGTGCGGTGGTGGAAATTGGACATGATGAAAGTGAGAGAGGTTAGAATTGGATTTTCACGCATTGCGCGCTTAAAACGGCCCAATTCACTACTCTATGACAGCCGTTTATTTTTTATTTCCTGTTGCCCTGCTAGGATATTGGGTGGAGGCGATTTTCTTGTTCGCATACACAAAAATAAAATTGTTTCATTTTTTTATTAAAGAATTATTGCCGACGATTATAACAGGGAGTTCTCTGCAGAAATTTACCAAATTGGTAACAATACCATGGTGCCGAATGTTTCAACTTCTTTGTTTCGTACTGAGTAGCCGCATCCGGGCTATTACGACCTCAAGGTGGCTGGCAAGTGGGTGCAACGGCAACAGCGTTTTAATTCGCGCGCCACTTACGTGTGATCATGCTTGCGATTAATGAAACATTGTGTGTGTGTATGTGTGTGTTGCACCAAAGGTGGTGTTGTCACAACTCTATTTTTCTGAAACGCGAGGGCAAAAATAAAAGCATTGAAAATGTAAAAAAGCGAAGAAATTTCAGTATTTTAGATAGGACTGTTCTTCCAAACTAGTTGTGTACCACCACCACCACACCGCACCAACAAACATAATTCTAGAATTGTTTTCTTTTTCTTATTCTCTGCGTGTGTAGAATACCATTTGGGAAACGTTGTCTAATGATCGCATCAGCTATCGATGACTGCTGGCGCTTGTCGAAGCGATGTTTGCCGTCGGCGGCATCGAGTTCATGTACACGCAAGCGCCGCCGAGCTTGGCTTGCTTCATGCAAGGCTTGTGGCTGATGATGTTTGTGGTGGGCATTCTACTGCTAAGCATGGCTGAAGTGATCGTGGATTCATGGTAATAATTTTATCATTTTCTTCCATTTTTGAATCAGTAACGTGTTGTTCTTGCTTGCTTTCAATCGTGCATCTTCAGACATTACGCGATCGCCATGTTTGTCGACGTGGTGGTATTTGCTGTACTGTGGTGGTTCTACAAGTACCGACGCAATTAATTTTTCCGTTTTTATTTTGGCGTTTGATCTCATTTTCTCTCGCCCTCCAAATTTTGGTGTTTATATTCGCTTCAAAATCATTACTGTTAAAGCAGAAACTGCATATTAATAATAATACTACGAAAAACAGACATGTCTCTTTCTATCTCACTCTTTTTCTCTCTACCAACTTCACCTTGTGACATATTCCACAGAAATACAGGCAGATTAAGAAAAGTCACGAGTAAAATGAGAGTGAAATCGGGAAATAAGAATTAGTTGGCTTGGCAGAGTTCAAAGATATCATTGGGAGTCTCAAGAGTAGTGGGTTTTCAGCTGCTTTCACTCTGATTCTATCACAAGAACATTTACAGGAATCCGTGTTGCAAATGCTGCAAACGAAGCCATCTTCTTAAGTTGACAACGACAAGAACGAGAAAATGAAAGTCCACATTTCATTTGACATTACATCGCCTGCAAATACATTTAAAGTTGCCTCTATACCACCAGGTGGTAACTCAACCTTCCATTTATTTACATTTCATTCATATTTTATTAAATAGAAGTAATATTAATTGAAAAATAGAATAAACATCATCCAGCAGCATTCCCACTAGCGTATTTTGGCCAATAAATAGATTAGAAGTCTTAAGATTTGAGAATTTTGGTGGAGGAGCCGGTATTTACTGCTGTAACTACAGCTAGCATAGTGCAGTAGCGTTCGGCATTCTTCTGATCATTGTGTATTTATGTTTAATTAAAAAAATCATATCCACAAACAAATATTGGAAAANTGCTGTAACTTCAGCTAGCATAGTGCAGTGGCGTTCGGCATTCTTCTGGACATTGTGTGTTTATCTTTAATTAAAACCAATCATCCACAAATAATTATTGGAAAAATCCGACATAGCTAATGCATATTTGAAGAGAAATCGGATTTTACAACTTAACATATAGAGAATACAATCAATATATTTGATACACAATTTTCTAGCATTTTAATTTATTTATGTTTAAACTATTATTGTAATATTAAAGCAACAATAAATTCTTGCACAACACAATAAAAATAAGATTTTTATTCTATTTTTTTAAATTTTCTTTTCATTTGCATTCCAAATTAGTATACTTTAAAAAGGTTGATAGGGGAGTTGATCATCATCAGTAAAATCATTAGTTCTTCATTGACTTGCTCTAATATTCAAAGACAATGGACGATAGGCCTTGCAACGTCTTCCAAACATCGATGTTCTGGCAATGTTTTAGTCTACTTGCTTATACTGTACCATCATCTACTACTCGCCATGTATGAGGACGGCGTGGATCCATTCAGTTTAACCTAAAAATACATTTTATTATTCAGCATTCAAATAGTAATTCAGTACTGCTATCATTTAAGCTTTAATTCCGTCCAAAAAAAAAAAGAAAGCGTCAATCAGTCAACGTCAACACGATTCAATTCCTCTTTCAGCATTCTTCTCAAACACAACGCCAGCGATTCCTTCGAATGCAGCAACAGAACGGAACAAAATTGATAAATCTTTTTGATTGCTCTTTGTTCATTTTATTTTTGACAATCAGTGATGAGAAAATGATAGTCCAAACTGGTTTGAATCACTTTATTGTCGGAGTGGCATTGGATTTGTCTTCAAACATCTATCGCATTGATACCATCTCATAAAACCATATTAAATTGTAATAAAATTTAAAGAAATTAATAAAAATTCACATTGAAATTTGATTGAGCGGCATCTCGACGAGAATAGCTGAACATGATAATGATGCGAACGCAACCAACATTACTTGCAACCAAAATACTGAAGCAAAAACAAAGAGTTGAAACTGCGATGATAATGAAGATAGCCCCCGGTTAAAACGCGTAAAAATGTCTCGGTTAGACTACAGAAGTATGCCCCGCTTTATATTAAATAACTCTAGTATCAATCGATAGCAAATAGTCTCTAGTTTCTTGAAATACTATGTTGCAGGTGGGCATAGGCATTGTTTTTAAATTATTATTAATAAAAGATTGGTCTGCGCGGTGTACAGAAAATGACGTAAAATTGTACAATCTAAGCGAATGAAGCATGAGTTGCACTCTCTGCAAACGAATATTATGGTATTCAATCAATTAGCATTGCTCTAAGAGGTGAAATGTTAAAAATTGCAATACATTTCGTTTTTATTCATTTTCTTACAATCATTACCGTTGGTCGCCATAATGCTCAGTCTTAGTCCGGTTTCGTTTGCGAAACCTACTCGCCACCCAATTGCATATTTTGAGGCAATCGGTAATTCCTTGTTTTTATAATGTAATAGACGTAAAGGAAGCATTTTTTATGCGCAACGATTAAATCGATTAAATTCCGGTGAAAATGCTGTGCAAAAACTTAAAAAATGTCAATTTTGACAGATGGGTGGACGTTTTAGTTTTTCATCGATTTTTCGAGCGATTTTGGACGTGTTTCGACTGAAAATTGATATGACTAATACAATAGACGTGCAAATAGATAAAATCGATCAAATTGCGGTGAAAATGCTGTGCAAATCGCATGGCAAAAATACGTGAAAAAAGAAAATGTCAAATTTGACAGACGGAGGTGCATATTTTATAATATTATAGAAATTTGATTAAATTTATGTTTCCGTTTGAAAGTGCGTGTGTGTGTGTGTGTGAAAATGAGAGAAATATATATTTATTTTTCCCATTAAAAAATTAGTCTTAATTTGATAGCGCACCATTTCTATCTGAGTAAGTGTTTCATTATAATTCGAGTTGCATTATTTTTCCAGCCGCCAGCCAATGCGAAATCGATGATGTTTATCATTACCGAATTTTGCGAACGATTCTGCGTCTATGGCATTCATGGTACGTATACTACATGTACGCATTTCCCGAGCGATTTCCGACGGATCCACACAAAGTTCGACAAAGTGTGCCGTGTGAAAGTCGTTTGGGAAAAGTGAGAAAAACACATACACTAAAAGATTAAATATTTCGATGCTTAGGATAGGTTGAAACACCGAGTATGACCGGTCTCCGAATATTAGGTTGGGTTAAGAGACGAATGTGAGATCTCAATTGGAGAAACGCTAGAATTAATATTTCCGTTTCCTTTACGGAGTGGAAACAGTTGCTGATTGTTGGCAGAATCCACGCGATGCAAGTCCGCCCCCTCCTCACCGCCGCTGTGCGCCGCACCCGCATCTTCGCGCGATCTGTTGCTTTTCGCTTTTCGAAATTTTCTCATTTTAACCCACACAATAAGTTTTCAAAGAGACTGATAAAAAAAGTGTAAAAGCACTATGCCACGATGCATATAGTGCAGTGTAAATTAATAAAATAAAATGTGATATAATAATAAACAAATAAAACGTTTGTTTGCACTGTTTACTTGACGAGCAGCGTCGGCCAACTGGGACTGAACATCGATTTCCCATTTTGGATTATCAAATTATTGTGCATTAAGTTGTGCCTATATACCAAGTAATTCAAAGCATTCATCATCATCATCATCATCATCATCTTAAAATTTACAAATTCCATTTCCACGTGCTGCGTACAACTAAAACAAATCGAATGTTAAATGAATGAATCTACTGATCTTATGCTGCATACCTTCATTTTCAAGCGGATTTTATAATCATCATAATCGTCAAGTGTCTAGTGCCAGGAGAGTTGCCGGTAGGTCCAATGTTAAGCGATGTAACTTGTTCATTGCTAGACGAGAATAAATTAGATCCGTGAAAACAATTTGTCGGGTACACAAAAATATGTAAATATGATTAGAATTAGGCATTCTACTCACCATCGTTCTGGAATGGGTTTATAAACGTGGAAAAACTTGCAAAAGGCGTCGAATAAAGAAAAACTAAGAAAACGCAAAGTAAAGCAGTTCCCAACTTTGAAATTTGTTGCGTTGAAGCGTCGTGTATTTCGCGCAATTTTTCTCGAATCTTGTGCGATCGGAGCGCGTTTCTCTTCTCGATTTCCACGAGAAATAAAGTACAAAACCTCTTCCAACAAGTTTAGTATTTTTGTTTTGTTGCATGTAATGTTGGTTGCGTTCGCATCATTGGCATGCGTTCAGCTATTCTCGTCGAGGCGGCGCTAAATCAAATGTCAACAAATGTCAATGTGAATTTCTATTAATTTCTTTAAATTTGACTACCCATTAATGTGTTTTATCTCAATGTTATCGATGCGCGATAGAGATGTTTGCAGACAAATCCAATGCCATTCCGTAAATAAAATGATTCTAACCTGCTGTGATTGTTTTGGTATACAATCAAAATTTGGAAAGGGGCCTATAAATACAATTCTGCCTTGGGCCCGCGAAGATCTAAATTAGGTCCTGCCGACAAATGTGTAGTCGAATTATCTAGAGCAACAAATCGAAAACAGTAACACGATGAGTATATGTTTATTATTAGATAATACTATTTTTTTAATTTATTAACTAATCGTAAGTTATATTATAAAGTAAACAACAGTAGAGTGTTATTTATATTTATTTAAAACACTTACACCCAATAATAAACCACCACCACCTCACCTTAATCTGCAACTTATTAATACATCTATCTTTTTTGTAAATCATTATTTTTACTACATATATGTTGGATTGGATCCGTTTCTTTTCTGCCACTTGTGTCATCACTCGTGGATGATCCTTTCAATCCAATCTAGGATTGGCTCAATGCGCGTGAACGTGTCCGGTTCGTTTCTGCCTCCGCATTGCATTGGCCCATGGGTGATCATCCCGACCATCTAGTAACGACATTCCGATTGACGACGAGTGGTGGTTGAGTAATTTAAATTTTCTACGAGAAGAGGTCCTCCCATGTAGCCCTAGTAGCAAAAATATATTAATAATAAAACAATTAAGATGAGTGGGCTATAGGAAAAGTGTAGTATGTATGGATGAATTATTTCGCCAAGGTGTGGAATTCGATCAAATTGATACTAATGCTCATAGTAAATTGCATATGCTACTTTGACAACTTAACTTACCTTCGAGCAACGTTCACGCTGGCCGCCGGCCATTCCAGCGCAGCCCAATAGATCACCAAACTTCTCTGGCCCATTACAGCGTGAGTTTGGATAGATATCATAGTTGCTTTTTATCAATATGCCAAAAATATCAGGCAAGTCACCGAATGCGTAACCGACAGCTATTACACTATGGCCATCCTTCCGCAGGCATGCTGGATATGTAGTTGAGGTTAATTTGACGGATTCAGCGAGTTTCATCAGCACAATGTCATCGAATTTTGGATGATGGATGACTTTGCTTACAGACTTCCCATAGCCCGAAGCTGATCGTGCTTCGACAACACCGACCACCAGCCCATAAAAATTCTTACGCCCGGGGATTCTACGAAAGTCGCATTTTTCGGTGGTGAGTACATAATATATGCTGATTAATGTACCACTGCATGCATTTTGTATTCGATGGCGGCGATAGCGGAAGTCGTGCCAAGAAATCCATACCTAAAACAAGCAAGTTTGTTTAAATAATTTTATTACATATTGATTGTTTCACATTTTTTCCATGTTTTTCGCATTTTTCTCGCATTTCTCTACGCGGCCGCGCCTGTTTTAGTTTACGTTCTCTTTTCGATTATTTCAAATGCTTAATCTTTTCATGTTATTTTTGGCTTGGTAAAGCGAGAAAAACAAACACAAAAAAATATGTCGATGGTCGAAAGCTAATACAAATATTATATAATTGATTTCTTACCAGGAACGGAAACTCAAAGTCCGCCGCCGTCTCTCCACTAAATATGACTTTTCTTGTTGTTGTTGGTGGTAAGGTGGTGCTGGTCATTTCTAATGTCGTTGTTTCCGGTGTAGTGGTTTCTAATGTCGTTGTGTCCGCTGTAGTGGTTTCTATTGTCGTTGTTTCCGCTGTTGTAGATGGTGATATAGCCAATGTTGTAGATTGTATTGTAGTTGTTTCCGTTGTTGTAGATGGTGGTATAGCGAATGTTGTAGATTGTATTGCCATTGTTTCCGTTGTTGGTGGTGGTGACGATATAGCTGTTGTTGGTATTGTGGTGGTGGTGGTGGT